>SCLF01045851.1:0-12008 GCA_004367975.1 Mesochordaeus erythrocephalus
AAAGTATCTTCACAAATCAGGCTAGAATTTGAACTTTCCCTGAACAAAAAAAAAAGAATAAAATTCGTAAAAGAATTCGACGAATATAGTAAGTATTTATAGAGCTACCATGCTAGAGTAAGTTCATTGAAGAAAGATCGTGCAAAGACTAAAGAAAAATAGGAAAACGTTAAGCAGCATTCCTGCCTAGAATTTTATTGCGCATATTTTAGGCTACCTAACGACCAGAAATTTAGACTGGAAATAAAGCTAAAAATAGAAAATTCGTAATTTTCCGTCGAAAAATTGAGACGTTATTGACTGACTATTTTAAATATGCCAGTGAAAATTTAAGCCGTATAGTGCCATGCGTTCTTTAATAAAAGGGATTAAACTGTTAACGTTTGTATTCTGTTTCCAAACTATCGTATCTCTAGACTTATTCCTCATCCATCAATAACGAAAGTATAATTTTGGGGACGTAATCGATAGCAGTAATGACGAAGATGATGAAGAAGGGCCCACAGATGGATACTTCGAATTGGACGTAATGGAGGAAATCCTCCATTCCGAAGAAAATGTGTAGGTGGACATGTGTAGGTGGACATGTGGGTCCAATGCCCTCCCCCTAGGGGTTCTGGGGGCAACTGATTGGTAAACGATACTTATCCAGTCTGATACAGTTTTTTTTTTGGCGGTTTTCTCATCTCATTACAGAATGCTCAAAATGATACTCCTTCATACAGTTAACGCACTATAAAGACAAAAATGAGTCGAATCACGATCAAACTTTTACATTACGAAAAGTGCGTACAATTGATTCTTCTCAAGTTACGGTAATTTAAGACTTCTCAATAGGGGCTTCGGGGGGTTAACTGTACGAAGGCGTGTAATTTTGGATATTCTGAAAACATATTCGGAACCGCAAGGAAAAACTCTATCAGACTCACGAAGTCTCGTTGGCCAGTCAGTTGCCCTCTGAACCCCCTAGGGGAGGAGCCGCATTGAACCCACGCGTGCTAAGAGTGGTGGTGTTTGAATTTGGTTCACAGGAGTCAACGATTAAAATAAGATAAACGGGTATCCTTGATATTATACCGTACCGAATGCGAATTAAATTCCGTTGATTTCACCCAAAGTTGTCAAAGTTCACTAGTATCGACCGTCAGCTGGTAAAAATGCAGGCTACGGTGATATACAAGAAAAAGACGTCAAACAAATAAAAAAGGAAGTCCAGAGAGGAAATACAGTTAGTGATTAACCATGAGTCCAGAAGCCTCAAATGGGAGCACAGGGGTTATAGTTCGTGTGGGGAGCACAGGAGTTAATGTATTTTTCAAGGATAAAAAAGAAAATTAACAAAAACGACCTTTAAGCAAAAGATATATAAATACCATTAGAATCACGATTTAATTCTGTGCAATAATATCTAAAAATTATATTTCTAGCGTATCTGTAGCATATGCTAGCATATATGAACACATTATGAATTACCATTCATTGGCGGCAAAGTGATTGGCGGCAGTCACAACTTTACTTACATAATTAAACCTAATTTAAACCACGCCGGGGTATTTTAGCGAAACCTATTCATCGAGACGGTTTATAACATTTTTGCTTAAATTTATTAACTTGCGAGTTACAATTATTGATAGATTATTTCTGAATCAAGCGGCTTAAGTATATCTTCTGGTTACTTCCATAATTCACTATACATTACATACGATTATAGACTCCAGCTTAGTTTGTTTACCAATTTGTAAGTATGTCTCAGGCACCTTTTTGCCTTTTTTTGTCCACGGAGATTAATGCAATTATTTCAATCTCCAGAATTCAAATATGTGTTTTGTTTTAAAAAACGCTAAGGGTGAATATTCCTTCAGATCGTTCAGTTTTCATTAAATTCGATTCAAAATCAAGCTGCTTGTGCCGGTAAGAATACTCGCATAGTAAGGCAGCTTGCATTTGAGTACTTTGTGGTCAATACTAGTGAATTTGGACAAGTTTTTGTTAGTCGGACCAATTTTGATCATTTTGTCATCCTACCTAATTAGGCGTAAATTTGAATGCCTAATGTGGAGTGTTTCGCTAACCCTAATTTTGCTCCAATTTAACAACCCGTTTATTTTACATAACGGAAAATTTCAAAAAGTTTCACTCCGATGGAAACACCCCCTAATTTCTTTCGTGCACTTTATAACTCCTATTCATGGAATAAAGTGGCGCTATTAATTCCGATTCCTGATCATCCCAAAGTATTATAAATGCGGCCGACCTAAACCATTCTACTAGTGTTTGAATAATTAATTCTCACAGCGACTCTTACGTAACAAACCTGCTATTTTATTCCTTAGAATAACGTCTTTTCTGCTCCACCGACCGTTTCCCGACTGTTTCTTATCCAAAAACTAGTTCAGTGGTAAACCTGGCTAAAGATTATGTTTATACCAAACATAGCTACCCTTAATGGGGTCGAGAACCACTAATGAGGTCGACCATTATATTGTGCTTATTGTAGAGCGAAAATGCTAAATTAAGGTTGAACAAGATCCAAACAATTTCGAGTGGTCTATAGGCAAGCCTTATACATATGTAACAAAAGATGCTCCTCCCCCCTATGTAATGTGCAACTAAACCGTTAACGAGACTAAGCGAGTTTTTTCTTGCGGTTACGAATCTATTTTCAGAAATCAGACGCCTTCGTACAGTTAATTCCCCAAAAAGGTTAAATAACCTTTTTTTAAACGTTAAGTTTAACTCATGGGGCATGGCAGCTCACCGAACTAAATCTTGCTAGCACTCCTATCAAAGACGCTTAATCACGCACATGATCCAATAGTTTAATTAACTAGTGGATACCGCGAGCGAAATCAACCTCTTCATTTTTCGTCGATAGTTATTTTAAATGTATTGGAAAATCCTGTATGCTACAAAAGGGTTAAACATTGTGATTTTAGAGACTTTTACAGAAACAACTTTTCTAACAGGGTAGATGAAATATTTGGCATTTTTATGAACCCTAAAATTGGTAATATCTCTCTAATTTCGATAGCTTTACTACATATTTAACAAAAAATACTTCTATACAATATAAGAACGTAATTTTATTTCTGTGTATATTCAATAACAAATTTTGACCATAAACCGCTATAACGACAATGATGAAAAGGCAAAACACTGACGAAATTTGGATTGAAATGGAGATCCGACCGGTGAGATAATTGCAGTTAAATTGTGCAATTCCCTTGGATTTTCACCAAAAGCGAGAAAACGCTTTTCGGATATATTTTCTGAATGTCCAAATTTATACGCCTTCGTACAGGTAACCCCCTCTACAGACAGACATGTGAAAAAGACCTTCTTTTAAAACGTTAATTTTAACTCATGGGAACATGCAGTCACCGAATTAAACCGTGCTAGATTAATTAGGCCTCTGGGCATCCAATAAAAGTATCCCAAACACCCTACGATTATTAGTTTTAAAGCTATGGACCTCGAAAGTCACATTGACGAAATGGACACATTTAGTCCTCTATTTTTGTTTCTGCCCGGTGGTCGCTTTTTGAATATTTTGGCTATAAAATTTTTGGGCTATAACGGGGTCCCTGTTAAGACTTCGGGGTCGGTCCTCTGAGAGGAATTGGAGCTTGAGTGATGACACGTTGAATAAGCCCACTTTCGAGCCGATCTGACATACTTCACGAAATCACTTCACGAAGTCACTAAATAACGGGTCTATGAGAAAATCTATCAAATACACTTAAGATGGATATGTTATAGGGTTTGGCATCACGAAGAAAGTTTTACATTACCAAAAGTGCGTACAATAGATTCTGCTCAAGTTATGGTAATTTTAAAAAGTGAAATATTGTGAAATTTTAAATGACCCTTGTAACGCTATATGAAATATTTGGCATTTTAAATTTCTCTATTTCTCTAATTGCCGCAGCTTCGCTATATATTCAATAAAAAATACCTTTGAACACGATAAGAACGTCATATTTCTTAATCCCAACAATGTTACGGATGGATTTCTGAAAACAAAACTGGAGACAGTATATATTTAATAAAGAATGTTGTTTACAACGTAAGACCATTTTTTCTATGCCAACAATGATACGCATAGAGAAATAAAGAAAATGAAACTGAGTTGGAGTTGTAGTTTTCAAACTGTTGCATTTTTGCACGAAAATACTTCAATGTATATTTAATAAACAATGTTCCGTGGATGGTAAGAACGTTGTTGTTTTGTCTATAACGACAATGATACAAAGGCAAAACACTGACAAAATTTGAATTGAATTAGAGGTCCGTCCGCTGACATAATTGCAGTTAAATTTTACAAATCGCTCAGATTTTCTACGGGACCTCGTTTGTTTAAAAAAAGTTAAAAATGGAGCAGATACGTTCATTCATTCTCGAGATATCTGCGAAGGAATAGCGTTTTGGACGTTCTATCACTTCGCTGGTTAATGGTTTACATTCAAATTATAAATATACAGTACCATTAACGGGCCGAAAGGTTTTTAGATAAATACCAACCATCCGCCGGGTCGAGTACACTTAATGGGGTACCCTTAAAAGGGTCACCGCACTACGACACTCTTCCTCAATCTACATTTTAACTATTGATTACATATAAAGTCATTTTTATATCCTCCAACTTATCCCGACAGTAGTAATTAATATAATTATCTTGGTTTTGTTATCTTGGTTTTGTTCTGATTACAATCCATGATCATCGAAAGTAATACACAATTTGTACCTTAATATTTTAAATCCTGAACCATATTAATGATGAGGCATTCCCAAATTACTTTGACTGCTTGCTAAGTCCTTAGTTTGAATAATCTATATACCAAATTCAAATCAATTAGACTAAATCCGACCGTCTCCTTAAAATTATCAGAAAAATGATCATGAATTATGAAAAAGAAATTTACAAGAATTCTGATTGTCTTCAGCCGAGTTTTTTAATGATTGCATCCAGTTGTTTCAGAAAATCTTCCTGCATATATTTGAGCTATATATCAGCTCCAGAGTAAGTTTGATAGTAATACATTGAACTTAATATAACCGCTCTCAGGATTCTTTAATTGGTATTGTTCAACAGCTTTATTATAGGCATAGTAGCATACTGGGCTTGTATGTGCGTTTTAGTATAAGTTCCTGAAACTTAATTCTGTTATTTCAGTCCCTTTGTTTAGCTAATTTTTTCTAATCTTTCTGTTTCTAACAGTCCAGGTTAATACGCTTAACACTAGCTTGGGAGTAAGTATTTTATCTTTGAGCAATTTCAGGATGAGTTTTTAATAATATTAAGGACTACCTTACAAAGGTATACACTTAGTAATATAGTATTGTCGACCTGTTAGGAATGTCTTCACAAGAATCTTTCTTACTTTGGGTCGCCTTCTAAATTTTATTTGTCATCTATCATTGACCATTATTTTTGCATATTGTGAAATCGAAAAAGGAATTATGTGAAAAAATCCTTGCTAGTGACAATTCCAAAGCTTTCAACTTCATTTACTTTAAAAAACACGAGAAAAACCCATTATGTAACTTTCTACAGATGGAAAATGAAGAAGTTATTCAGAAGCTCGAGTTTTCAGGCTGCCCGGTGGTTGGAGTCATGGGAAACCCAGATGATTACTTGTCCGGTGTCATCAAAAAGTCAAAACTACAAACTCGAAATTAAGCGCTTATCGGAATTTTTAAAGAAAAAGCGGCCCGGAAAGCAGTGTGCTTTACTTATAGACAATTTGTGGAGCTGTAACGTATGAAAAATTAGTAACGATGATCAGCCACCATTGGAAGACAATCTAAGGAGCTGGGGAATCCGAAATTTGACGATCGAATTGTTCTCCCCAAATATGACTATTTTAGTCCAATCGTTAAACACCTTCATATTCGCAAACGTAAAGCAAAAATACAAAATTTAAAAAAAAAATTACAGTTGCATTTGACAAAAATAACCCTGGAACTGAAAAAAAACTGCGAAATTTTGACAAATTTGAAGCCATCGGTTGTTCAAGTAGAGTGGATCTTCCAAAATTTAGCTGCTAAAAACGTTGCAGAAGACACAGAAGACGAAGTTTTGAACACTCACATCAATACCCAGTTAATTGAGGAAGAATTGAATTTTGATGGTCTTCAAACTAATGACAAAAGAGATTAAATTGAGGAAAATGTTGAGGGTGGAGCACCACTGTATATACCACTACAATATTTGTTGCTATAAGGTCGGCTGCAAAATACTCTTTCATAATGGGTAAATTTCATTCATATAATATTTTCTCGATCAAACGATGTAATTATTTGGAATTGTTTGATACCTGTTCGTTATTATTCTTCCTATGGTAATTATAAAATTCTGATTTCCCCGAAGATTGGTCTCATTCAATGTGCACGGATGTCCGCGACATTTCTTATCAAGTGGTCGGCCCCGAATTGTTAACACGTGACCTAATTATAGCCCAAAAATGAGACTTCTAAAGTACACAATCTTCAACAATTGATAAAAATCACGAATTTTCACTTTTCTATTTTGTTATGATTTAGAAAAGATCCCAAAGTATGTTCACTAAAAATTCGACTAGAAAAAACTGCATAGAAACTAAATTTCACTAAAATGCCCATTTTCAACATACTTTTATTGGATGCCTACGGAGTCTGCTTAATCCAGAGCAATTCAGTTCGGTGATCTGCCATTAACGCCATTAACGTTTTTTCCAAAAAGGTCTTTTTCATGTTCTACCTTTAGGGGGGTTTAACTGTACGACGCCGTGTAATTTTGGACATTCCGTGAACAGATGCGGAACTGCAAGAAAAAACCTTATCACACTTACTAAATGTCGTTACCCGATCACTTCCCACTTGAAGGGGTAGTGGGGGTTTGCAGTTTTGACAAGAGTGTAACAGTAATAACGACTGAGGGTTTCTCAGCATTTCATAGAACTAAGGCCGATTTTAAGAAATTTAAATGAAAGCTTGTACAGCCCAATTCTGTAATTACAAGATTTAAAACACCTTTGTGCTTATACTGTATCGTTTCACTCATTATTGTGAAAAACACATTTCCTCCTATTTATCATGTGTAGATTAATAACATCAAAATTCAATCTTCGTTTCCGACTTGAAACTGAATATTTTTTTGACCGGTAATCCATCAAATTCATAAACTAGCGAGTCCACCGGCATGAAGAGATTTATGGCTTCCGTATCAGACGATGCAAGAAGCTTCTACTATTATTGATAGAAGTAAATTAACGTTATTCAACGCGACAATGTTAGATCCCAATTTAGACGCGATAGAAAATATTTTGGTACTCCAGATAACACCAAATCAGTTTGTATGAGTCTTGTTTCTATCTAACATTGAAACTAATACATATTTTTTAATGAAATTTTCAGCATTAGTTAGCTAAGTGTTCACGCTTTCAACTGATATATGTTGTTTGGAGATCAGGCTTCTAGAAATCGCGTACTAATCAATGAAGTAATTAGTGTCAAATTTAGAATTATTTATCGGAAACGTCTTCTATTCATTTCCATCTAACATTGAAACTTTCAGAATTAGTTAGCTAAGTGTTTGTTAGTGCGCGAATTGAAAAAAAAAAATCACGCAGGATTATTCCGAGGTAGACATGCTATGTAACGTATACAAATTAGTAACGATGATCAGCCACCATTAGAAGACAAGTTGAACTTGCTAAATAACATTCTTCAAATTAAATGCCCCACAACCGGTTTCCTAGTGTTCTATTATATATCAACTAGTTCCACCGAAATTGTTCTGCGCACTGAATCTTTTAGACAACAATTTTGTAATATCTCTATCTTCTCGACCTCTTTCCGTTTTCGCTGCGCAGAACAAGTTCTGGTTAATATTTTTGGTCGAGACGTGTTCTTTTCAAAGCTATGTTTGCAGTCTTCTGTCTGCGAAACGTTAAGGAAAACAAATTATTTTTCAGGAGAAAAATAAAAAATTAGAGCACTGTCTATATTTTGTACTTTAAAAACCCACGTTTCACAGAAACTTATGTTTTTGCTACTACAACACTGTTTCCACTACTAAGCACGCGTATAATTGAATTTCAATCTAAATCATACAGTTGTGATAATTGCATTTAAATAGTTATATATACATTTTTCGTCGAGACTTAGCTCGTTTGAAACGTAATTTTCGTCGAATTAGATGTAGCGGTTATCTGTAGCGTACAGATGAAGCGGTTATAGTTACATATTTGCTTTAATCCGAACAGAAAACAGATGCGTGGAATACATTCCGTATCAAATAATTGATGTAATATTCTATGAATGAGAAAATTACATTTGAATGAAATTTCGCGTGCCAATATTAGCAAAGTTAAATATTGTTCCATTTTAGATTGGCATGGAACAGAACAGTCGCGGAAGTTTTGGCCTCCGACGCATCCACTAGTTAATCAGTTTTGGGATATCCGCTGGTTAACCGCATAAAAAATCATGGACCGGTGGTTAATCAATATGCCGTCATAAATTTCTGTAGTCGTAGGAGCCACTTCAATTGGAAAGCGGCTTAAAAGTTTATTGGAGCTCCGGATACGTGTACATTCTAGGCTAACCAAATGTCCCGCATTATGCGTGACAGTTCCAAAATATGCGGGTTATATGAATTTTCATCCCTATGAACATTCGTAAGAGCATACGTAAACTATCAATTTTGTTTTTAACAAGAACATCAATTTTTACTTCTCCATTCACTTTCCTGGTACTTTTAGTTTAAAAGTTACGTTAACGAATACGCAAAACTTTTAAAGAGAAACGGTGCTAGGGATGTTTTAACTATTGTATTATAGATTTGTCACGATTTGTCACTCTGCCACCGTGAGAGTTAATTAGGTCGGGCAAACAAAGATGGCATATTATGCGCCAATCGGGTTAGACCCGTATATTAACATTTTATTAGATGGGCTTTCCATTTTCAGCCGGAAACGTGGTCCTCCTGCAAACCAAGCAATGTTTCTTTTGATTCAAAATAAGCACCGAATTCCATTTCCTAGAGTTTTTTTATTTATTTTGTTAAAAAATTAAGATTGGTGTAAATCCAACCAACTTCGTTAAGTAATTTTCTAATTAATTTATTTTTATAGGCATTAAGGGTCATCGATGCACGTTTTCAGCACGTTCGCCTTCAGGCGTAATCCCGTCTATATTTTCATTGCTTGATTATGTATCCTCTAAACAACCGATACACCTCTTTTGGACATGATCAATTTAATTACTTGCTTGTAATTTTCTCCCTACCAAAATGTCAACTTTTATATTATTTTAGTATGTAATTAATTAATTTTACGCGTCTAAAATTGAATCGTATTGGCCCGTTTGCTGACATGGATGTTGCGAATAAAGAATAAATGATTTTGAAAAGTTCTCATTTTGGAAGGGCAGCGTATTGACTCCCAAGCGGACTGGTATAATAATAATCGGAACTGCTTGTTAAATCGGAAACTAATTAACGACTGCAGATACAATTCAAACAAGTGAGGAGTCTGCATATTTTATATCGGTTTATCGGAATTGAACTAGAATGGAGCCTTTCCTCATTAAACGCGTTGCTGCCCGATAAAAATTGAAAGGCAGTGCGCATTTCAGAAAAATGGCGTAAGAGACCCATAGGTTAAGCTTAACCGGGCGAGAAGCCTCCGGGTTAAATACAGGCATATATATCACGTGCATCGTATCAAAATGTATTCAATATTTACACAAACAAAAACAGTATTGAATAAAATTTGAACTTTCTGTAAACAAGTTCAAAAATTGTATTGTTTTTTGAAGGAAATAAAAATCATTCAAAACAAGTATACCGTAGAAATTGACAGGCAAAGAAGGTAGTAAACACGGTTGTTAAAAAGTGTGTGGAATTGAGGTCTCAGACTTTAGGTTAAAAATAACCTCTTAGTGACCTTTTGCAGGGTTCTATCAGATTTCAGACTTTTTTGTGTCCCACCTTTTAACCAACTTTGGAAAAATTTTCCCTTTTGACAGAGGGATAAACTATGAGTTTTAATAACTTGTCTTATTTATGACAGCGGCCGCTTTCCCTAACGGTACATAACAACAAATTTCATGCAGTAGTGTGTTCCATGTGCTACCTACCTAAATTAAATTTGCCCCGCTACCGTTATTATTGTTACTATTTTTTTTAGTTTTGTCAATCACTTTTCACTTCTTCTGTATACGATAGGGAAACGTGTATAAGGTAGGTCCAATGGGAGTTAAGAATTTCCTTTTAGTACTTAAAAATACAAAAGAGCGCCCACAACCAGGCGTATCTAGCTGTTAACCAGTTACACAGGAATTGGACTAAATAATGATGGTAGTTTTCAGACGTCCCTCCCCTTCCAACTATCAAGTGTATTCCTCGAAGTTAGTGACCTCAAGATATATAAATGAGAATATGAAGGAATGTGAGGAGTATAATAAATTGAAAAGAGGAGCACCTGGTTACGATATTTACATAATCGGTAAATCAAGACGGCGGTTAATCACTCCTCGTCAAAAAAGAAGCGTAAGCAGGAACCAAATAGAAGAATGCCGGGGACCATTGCGACATGCTTGAGTCATATCCGACGAAAGAATGTCGAGGACCGCTGCGAACGCCATATTTAGCAATTTAGCTGATAATGGATAGCAGTAGCAGTGGTGAAAGACTCAGATACTTGTACACGTCAAGTGTGAATCACTGGTCTATAGCGTAATTACTGAATAATTATTTACTTGATTATCCACGCATAGAAATAAAGGTGTAACCATTTTGGAATCGGTTATGTAGGTTTTTACGAAAAATGGACTGATGAACGTAGTCCAAGGGCTACAGAGCGCTGAATGTTGTCGCGGAAATTTACGACCATTTGAGTCACCAATGGGTCACAAATGGGTCACACATAATGGGTCACACGTAATATAGAGCACGAGGGCCCCGATAATTAGATCAATTCATTTATATCGAAATTAAGTAGCTTAAGCTACTAGTCGACGAGAAATAGTAGATGAGGAAAGAGACACGGTCGGCTTAACATATCATGATATTAACTATGTCCAAAAAGGGCATGAATATGCGAGGCCCGCTTACCCAATACACTAACTTCAGTTATTAATGAATGAACAATATTAATGTTGAAAACCTAGATCAAACAATGGTGTACATTATGGAAGACAACCGGTTTCGTATCCTTTACATATAGTGCTGTATACATAATGGAGATATTTATAAGGCAGATTGTGGGTTAATTGTACGGTGATGTCACAATGTGTTTAGTTCATAATTTTGAGTGGACACTGGTTATTGTATGAACATTTGGACTATTGTAATGGCCTGAATATATCATTATACTGGTCATGTGCTGCAGTAAGCGGAATAATGAGTGGTTAGAATACATAATCAAAGGTTTCACGAATTACCAAAATTGCGTCTTTAATAAAAACGAACCCTAATTAGTTATGGATATCCCGAATTTCAAATTACACAAACAGTTCGTTATCAGTGAACATACAGTATCAGACAGGTCGCATTAATATCACAAAATCACTAAACCCATAACCACTAATTGAGTTACGTATATTAATAATGACCATACATGGATTGATCGTTGATAAGCCATGTGTCATATACACGTTATCATTGAATATGGCTATAACCTATGGTAATATATACCATGTTAATTTTTTGTTACACATTATTTTCAGAGCGTACCTAACTAGAGTGGGTCGATAAAAATAGCACGAGGACCGATTAAAAGTCTCGATTAACGGACGCATTGCATCGGACTAGGAAAAAAGGGGACGTTTTCGTTATAGCGAATCTTTTGTTTTGGCGAGGTGACGCATCGCTCTATTACATATATGTAAAACATACGGGTTGTTAAATCGGTGCGAAATTTAGGGCGCGAATTTATAAGGACTGTTACGATATAAAACCAAAAAATAGAGCGATGCGTCACCTCGCCAAAACAAAAGATTCGGTATAACGGACAACACCCGAA
>SCLF01045962.1:0-12005 GCA_004367975.1 Mesochordaeus erythrocephalus
TATATAAGGAAAACTTGGTCGTAAATGTGTTCATGAAGATGGGTTAACATTTTAGTCAACAAAATTTAAATAGAGTTAATTTTATATTTCGCTTTTGGTGACACCCCCGGTATAAACACATTAGCAAGCACTGAATATGAAAGTACTGTCTTTCGCTATATACGGATGTCTACGAGGTAGTGCTTCTCGAAAAACGGATCGTACCTTATTTTTGACTTTACGGATAAGTATATAGTGATGTTAGTGAAACCAACCTGCAAATCGGGACCCAGTAAATCAATAATTAGAACAAACTTGAGTCCATTAGCACCACCTACACCGATACCATTCAAAACAACCGCTAAGTAGAAGAAATAGGCACTTTCTGTCATGCACAGAATTAAAACGGCAATCAGTGTTACGGTTGTCCATAATATGCATAGGATACTTATACTAACTTTCTTAACGGAAATTAAATTCAACCAATATTTAACTGACTTCGGTTGAAGTTATTTCTATTCCTTGGTCAACAAACTGAAGCCAGGGCGTGAAAATAACTCGGTACCAGTGGCAGCCATCCACATAATCGTTACTTGTCCGGGTGTCATTCTTTGTAGGTTCCGAATTAAGTCCTTACTTATCTCTAAACGAAGTCACTTTTTGCGTGAATTCATTTTATATGTCGCAGACGCTGTCCTAACATACCCCAGGTAGTTTTCTTGGCCTAATAGGATAGAGAAGCTAACGTGCGACACCCAGGAAAACTGGGATGCGGGAAACTTAAAGAAAGTGGCTTCGGCTCGCTTCGCACACCCGCCAGATAAGACCGCCATTCTCTGTCTATAACGACAAGGATACAAAGGCAAAATACTGGCAAAATGTGGATTGAAATAGAGGTCCGACCGCTGAGATAATTGCAGTTAAATTTTTGCAACACTTTTGGTGTGACAAATTACTTACACTGAACGTTTTTCATCGGACTTACTTTGTTTGAAAAGTATTTTAAAACCCTATAATAAGTCCAAACCTGAAGTACATACGTTCATTCATTCTCGAGATATCTGCAAAAGAAGAACGGTTTGGACGCCGAAACCATTTTCCTTACATTTAACAACACCCGCAAAGCTAGGGTGATCAAATCCGAATTCTCAAGAAGCAGAACACTATTTCAATGTTGATAAAAACCGGGACGCAAAAATGTTGTAAATATCTAGGGGAAGTTTTCTCTAAGAAGTAAGTCCTTGTAGACGGATTATACATAGATTACCGAGGAGGGTCGTCATAATCTCAAAACGCGGATACTTTACTGTTTATCCAAAAATTCTGACCAGATTATCCATATTTTGTGGGAACCCGTTACGTTAAATGCAACCAGCCAACGGCCAAAAAATGCAACATCGGTACGTCCCGTTTTCTCATCAAAAGTGAAGTTTTTCTGAAGAGTTAAACACACCCATTATATTCCAATTACATGCGAATTCACTGTTAGTTTACTGTAGACAATTTTAAACACATCAGGACTTGTATAATAATGTACAATTACTTTCTACACATACCAATCGATACACTTGGTAAGCCCGTTTCCCAGTTCAATTAATTTATACAAAATCACTTTTAGTTGTATTTTCAGCCCAAATCCACTTCAAAGGTTCTGCAAAACTTTTATGAGATATGACAAGCGTATGCTAAATAGTAAATTTGCATGGTACGTCTCAAGATTGAAGCCCAATTATTCTCATTGTTCGAGCTTTAATTTTTTAATTATTACAAGTTTTTCTAATATTTTATATCGATAACCTTTCCCATATTCTGTAACAACGTTGGTAAGCAGGGTGAACAAGGGAATGTATATGCACGCACTAGTAATAACACAGTACACAAGAAGACATTTGGCCACCAAATTATCTTTCAGTCGGGGGTCATAAATATATATGTTTTTGGGTTTCGGTGTTTTGTGATCTAAATTGATTTTTAATACGGTGGCATTTATGTACTGCCTGCTGGTATCAGTTATATTTTATTTGATCGTAACATATTTATAATTTCTATAATAAAATATTAAATATTGTGAGCTTATTTGGTTTATTATCGTCTCCATCAATGCAACACGGAGTTTCTTAGCGAGGAGTTTAAGAGTATATTGCATACTCTGTGTAACCAAGAAGAAGGTGGTGCCCTCCTCATGGACTTCTCCATTTTAATGGGGCCTTTTTGATATTCCGAAATATTATTACCCAATTCTAGCCGATCAAACGAGCAAATAGCCTCGTCGTCTTAACCCATTCAGAACTTAAAACATGAAATAACAAAATAATTATTATGACAGCGGAAGAGAGGAGTCGCAGAACGAACAAAGCGCAATAGCCTATTGGCAGTTGTAAAGTTTCTCACAAGATGTCACCTATTTAATTCGCGTTCTCAGGGTGTAATCGTTGTCACGGCGTATTCTTCGTCATAGGAATAATAAAAATAATAATCCTATTAAAATAGAGAAGAACATAAAGAATGACCCAACTATCTTATTGGATATAGTACACCTTTTGGTCTTTACCCCTATTATTTAAGCTTGTATTATAGTTGAACATAAGAAAGTTGTTGACACTGAAGACAGTTAAGACGAGCATATATGATTTGGTTCTGGACTATATTACAAAGTAAACTATATCCTAAATCGCTGTGATGTATCGAATTGGGTACGATGGTAAATACTGGTGGCAGATAAGTTTAGCACGTATACTTAACTTGTTAAAAATGGATGTTGATTTCTAGCCGCTAACTATGTAGGAAAGTCTGTAGGAAACATTATGTCCTATTCATCTTTTAAGACTGCTGAGTTTACACTACGAGATTGTCGCATTCGTCCAGTGTACAAGCATTTAAAAAGCGCGTGAAAAGGGCACGAAAAACTGCTCTATAAAATATCATATCTTATCAAAAAAGTATCGTAAAACTAAAAACCCAAAAAGGGGGTTTTCTATATTCTTCAGGTTGGCTCGGATGACCCTAAGAGGAACCCGACCCTGGCTGAAAATACCGGAAATGAACTCAGAGGAACAGAGAATGAAATGGAAAATAAATTGAAAAAGGAAGGAAACGAATGAATGTGTCTATTTTGGACACGTGGAGGAAGCATATGATTCCATCTTCCCCAGAGGGTCATATCGGACTTAATCGTGCGCAAATGGGAAAGAAGAACGAGACGGGTTACAATCAAATGGGACATAAAATTGTAAGATTGAAATTGGGTAGATTGACCAAATGGAAAGTGAAAAAACAAGAACCAATTAGGCCAACACAGATTAAATCTGACAAAATAAAATATACATTGACGGCGTCGGTGGGGAGTAGAGGCAAAAGAGGCACTAGAGGTCCATATGAAATGAAGACCACGTAATTCGGCCCTAATTACCAACTGGATCTACGTACCACGTTGTGAAAATATACAGCTCATTCAATATTTCCATTATAAGAAGGGCATTGAATAAGTCCTGTATAAAGCGAATATTTAGCCTGGTGAAAGAGAATAAAATAAAAACTTTATCAAAAACATTTTTTGCGAGCAAGTAGCAGGGAACTGACGCCAGAAGTGAAAATAATACAGGTAAAATGTCAGTATCAAATTGGGACCAAAGGAAGAAGACGGACCGAGAGAAAATATAATTAAGCAGTTCTTAACTTGAAATAGAGTCAACGGGGGTAACTGGCGAAATGGGTCATCAGAGACGAAAACCCAAAGAAGACGATGAGTCGCAATGGTACAGGAATATTGTAGTACTTCTTTAGAAAGCTAAAGGATATAGTTCGATATAAGGGACGTCAGCAGATTGAATTGCCAGCAGGAACCACCGTCGAAGAAATACAGGAAGGTTTGAACGAAGCCCGGGACGATGTGAGGAATTTTGAAGGCTATACACAGGAAAGTCTTCAAGGGCTGATGAGACCAAAGCAAGGATATGGCTTTCTTTTCTGAATGCCGAATTAATACAGGTGGCATTGAGGAAATGGAGAAAGAGATAGAAGCAGAGAAGAATTAGAAAATGCCTCGACAAACGACATATTTAAAACGATTTAATAAATTAGCCGGGAAGATTTCAACGGACGAAAAAGAAGATCATTCCTTACTGCGGGCCAAGTGGAGAAAGAGGCTGAAAGCCCTAGAGGAATACATGGATGAGGAAGATCGATAACATTGAGTGATCGAAAATTAGTGCTTATAAAAAAAGACGCAAACCAGGCTAAAATGATGGAGAGACAGACAATGAAGAAATGGAAGAAGGACATCATGACTAACAGGGTAAATAAAAATTGCAATGTTACAAAAAAGACAGGTAAACCGAGTGAAAATGCGCAAGAAGAAAAAATAAGAAACCCGACGTGGACGCAGGAGTGGAGACCGATCACGCCGTGCCGGGGAAGAGCGCCACAGTACCAGTACGATTCTAGCACATGCAGGAGATGGCACAAAAGGCGAATTGTCGAGGCACAGTTAGATTATGCTTCGCCTGCCAGGAGGAAGGGTACAGGGCGGACGCAAGGGATTTCCATCAATCAAAAAACTAGAAAAAGGTTCGACGAATGCCCGTGTCGACCTTTCTAAAAACAATCCTGTAAAAGGAAACTTTTTTTTTAAATCCATTTATCGTCAACAGTTTTCGTCAAAGTGTGGTTGCAAAGCAAAAGCTATTCCACCATATCGAGGGGCCCGTATGGGGGGATGGTGCACGATACGAAATTTGCGTACACCATTGTACAATTCATGTGAAGAAAAGACTAAGATTGTATGTAACATAAAAGGGAAAAAGCCGCTTTCGGCAAGTAGTTTTCAATGCTAGTTTTCAACGCCAGTTCCGCCCAAATCTGGAAGGATAATAGAAGAAAGGATAAACAAGCCTCCGGTCACTGAGTGGTTCTTGGCAGAGGGTGAAGGCAAGGCCCATAGTTTGACAATCGCTAAAGCTCTTTACCATCAGTCACATGGGAGGGCTTTCCAATTCGAATCTGTAATATAACAAAAAAGGAAATTCGAATTGAAAAAGCTATCCCATTGACCAAGATAACGTCGGTTGAACATAAAGACGAAGCCCAGATGGAAGAGGAGAAAAAACGAAATAAACGAACTAAGATAAAGACGAATTGGAAGACGTGAAGTTTCCCAGAAGACAACTACAAAAACGAAATTTTGGAAGGAGAAGACGAAAATCTGGGAGAGATAGCATGGGCGGAAGACGCATTTTCCGAGATACACGAAAACCTTCATATATCTCGGAAGCCTCGCCTGAAGGACAACAAAGAATATCAAGGGGTATACCAGAAGCTCTTATAGCAAGCCACCAGGGGTGGAAACTGAGACCGAGAGAGAGACGAAAGAGAAGTTTTTCGAACAAATACACAATAACGAAATAGTAATAGAAAACCCTGAAATTAATTCCGAGGTAGAGCCCGATGACGTCATAGGTGGCCCGATGACGTCGAAAATGTAATGTCAGCCCGAAAAGGGGAAGAGAAAGGAGGGTTTTCGCGATCAACCGAAAAAGTATTAAAGTGGGAAGGAGATGGAATGAAGAGCTGAAAATTGTAAAAGGGTAGAAGTGACGGAGGTGAACACGAATTTCGGACAGACGAGACCATACGCCGACGCACTTCGCGTAGGCGGGAAGAAAAATAGTGAAGAGAAATGGGAATCAAAAAATAACGAAAATGAAGGGAAACAAGAAAACGGAGAAGAGAGGAAGGAAGACAAATTAGAGCAAAATGAGGAACTTGGAATAGAAGACCAATATATCATAGGAAAACCATATAAACACATGAAAGAATACCGGGATAGAAGAATCAAATAACGCCGAGGAAACAATAAGAAAAATAGGTGAAATATGGGAATATGTTGTAGTAGGCGAAGAAGCAACGAAGGAAGGAAGAAATGAAATATGGAAGATTATAAAAGAATATGAAGAATACCCAAGTTAGAAGTATATGTATAAAATTCAGGGTCCGTTGCATCGCAGATGTATAGGACCCCGTATCCTCTGAGACCGCAAATGCGCGAACTCGTTCAAAAGAATATTAACAAGGCCTTGATGGAACGTACCAACAGTCCCACACTGCTGGTAAAGAAATCAAAAGGAGAGCTCCGGCTCGTCATTGATTATATGGGGGTTAATGAAGTCATACAGGCAGAATCAGTCCCTAGAATCAGTGACCCTATCATGAACTTGAAAAGTTCCAGGGTTTTCAGCTGTATAGATCTCGCCGCAGGGTTCTATCGGATCCCGATTGATGCGGGCGCGGCGGAGATCTTAACATTCGGAAACGAATTGGGGAAATTCAGGTTCACGAGGGTTCCCACGGTACGAAAAATGTCCCGTGGAATTTTTAAAGGTGCATGGACCAAGCGTTCGAGGGGTGCTAGTAGAGACCCAAGTAGTCTAGATGGACGATTGTTTCGTCCATGGAAAAGATGAAAGGGAGAACATTGAACAATTAAGAAGAACAAATTATGCAGGTCAATGCAAAGAGATCGGTATTTCTTACAAGAACAGCGAAGTTCTGCGGACACGTTATTAAGGATAGAGAAATCAAAGTGAGCGAAGAATGAATACAAGCAATAACAAATATAAAAACACCCCAAAATAAAAAAAGAAGCCCAGCGGGTCATCGGGAAATTTAATTTTCTAAGGGGGAAATACAGAATTTCGCTGAGATAGCGGAACCCATTCCGGCAACATATATAGGAAGTCGATGGATATGAACCCAGAAGGCAGAAGAAGCGTTGAAGAAATTGAAGGAAATTATAATATCTTCGACATTGAAGTTGAAAAGTCCCTACACGGTAGAAGATAAGTTCGTCGTAGAAATCGACGCGTCTGACAAGACGATGGGGCGGTACGGGAATGGGGCAAAGAGGAATATGAAAAGTGTAAATAGGGGCGACGAAGTGGAGGAGGAAAACATGTTGATTCTCCCACCTGCCTAAGGGCACTGAAATATTATTTAAACGTGTTTATTGAAAGCTAGGAACGCCTGTACATACGTAAAAAGGAGTTACTGAAATACGTAAAAAGGAGTTACTGAAATACGTAAAACGGAGTTACTGAAATACGTAAAAAGGAGTTACTGAAATACGTAAAAAGGAGTTACTGAAATACGTAAAAAAGGAGTTACTGAAATACGTAAAAAGGAGTTACTGAAATGTGTATGGTGACCGATTCGAAAGGGCTAGATTATGCAAAAAAACTATCGGCCAAAAAAGAAAATAGCTCAGCATCTGGCCGAACTGGGAGACTTCACGTACAAAATTCAAATAAACTCTTCAACGGAGATCGCGGTCTCCTATTTTCTGAGTCGAAGAACCAACGAAGAACAAGAAATGGAAATAAAGATGGTGAATAAGCATGTGAAGAGCGCGGAATGGCGAAAATACGTCTGTACAAAAACCATGAATAAGTATTTGTTACTGAGAAATAGACTGAAAATTAATGCAGAAAACCAATTAATACTGCAAACGGAAGGAAAATAGAAGTTGATAGTACCCAAAAAATATGTACAAGGAATCGTGGAAGCATATAACGATGACTTGAACCACCCTGGTATACACAATACAAAACGAAGTGGAAAAATACGTCAAAAGTTGTGGTTTCGTCAAAAAATAAAGGTGAATCTGAGGCCAAGGAGGCCACCCCTGGCGAAATCTGAGACACCTACGGAGCCGTGGCAACTATTTACGGTCGCCCTAATAGACCCACATCCCCTCATGGACAAGGGGTACCGCTACGTACTAGTAGGAGTTGAAAACGTCTCCAAGAAATTGCAGGTGGCGCCTCTAAAAAGTAAATTGCAGACGAGGTATTGTACGAGTTAAAGAGAATCCTCTCCACTGCCCCAGATATCCAGAGGCGCTCATTTCCGATAACGGAACAGAGTTTGCAGGAAAGTTACGGAATATCTGGAGGAAGTGGGGATAAAACACCAACAGTCAAGCCCGTACAATCGGGCTCGTCCAAAGAATTAACCAAACCCTCAAAAATAAACTACCTCCAAGGCTATATCAAAAACGGAAGTGGTGCATGGGATGAACCAGATGCTGAATGAGGCAACTGGATTCACCCCATTTGAGCTACAAACAGGACACAGCGGGCGGAACATTCGGCATGCAAGCCCCTAGTTTGAACAACACCAAAAATAAGAAGAAGCCCTGATTAAGAATAGAACCGGAGGATTTAGATTCAAAGGACCGTATATTGTAAAAGCAATATACGGAGAAGGAGCTTCATATAAATGAGGAAATCAGTGGGAAATCAAGAAAATAGAACTGAAGAAAACAGGAAAGACGAAAGAAGGGAAGAAGCATGGAATCACGAAGATGAGGAAGAGGAAGACCGGTGGTCATAGAAGCAGTGGCAAGAGAATGAAAAAACTAGCTCGTACAGAAAGATATGAAATGATGGAGAACGAATTATGAAACCATTTCAAAGTAAATATACTGGAGCAAATAACGAAACCATGACAACTAGGAAGAGTGATTGAAGACGAACCATGGATGAAATTGTGGCTTCAATACACAGGGAAGACAAAGAAGAACAAAGGGACCAAGGAAATTGCGGATATAAGATTAATAAATAAAACAAAAACAAACCGAGATTAAAACCAGGCCGGAAGTGGAAATAGTTAGGAATAACTCATTAGCCGAAAAAGGGAATTTATCAAAACGTCCCAAAAATTCGGGAGGGGGATAAGTTAAAACAACTATTAAATCAAAAATGAAAAAGTACCAAACCGGATGGAGACGAGACGCAGAAATTGCATGGGAAAAGATTCAAAAGGTGCCACATTGAGAATCTAGAAATCCCCCAGCAACACTCCCATGACACTTTAGAGGAGATGGAGCAATACAAAACGACGTTGGACGTGACGAATCAAGAAATATAATGTTATAAAATGTATATTCATTTGCACGAAAAACTGCTCTATAAGGTATCATATCTTATCTAAAAAACCTTATCGTAAAACTAATAACCCAGAAAAAGCGGTTTTTCTATATTCTTAAGATTGGTTCGGGTTCCAGGTTCGGGACCGAGGCTGAAAACCGGAAATTAATTGTAAGGAAGATTGAAATTTGGTAGATTAACCAAATGGAAAGCGCAAAAAACAAGAACAACTTAGGCTAATACAGGCCAAGACTGAAAAAATAACATATACATCGACGGCGTCGGAGAGGAGTAGAGGGAAAAGAGGCACTAGAGGCCCATGTGAAATGAAGTCCACGTAATTCGGTCCTAATTACCAACTGGGTCTACGTACCTCGTTGTGAAAATATACAGCTCATTCGATATTTCCATTATAACAAGGTCATTTTATAAGTCCTATATAAAGTGAATATGAACTTTCTGCAAATAATAAAAAAAACTTCATCAAAAACACGAAAAAACCCGAATCATATTTGTGCGAGAAAGTAGCAGGGAAGTGCAGCCGAAAGTGAAGTCGGAGCGAAAGTGAAGCCGGAGAAACAGGTAAAACATCAGTATCAATCAGTAAGTTGCAATGCGAAATAATAGACGAACTCCATCCCTAAAAGATCGACGGGATCAAATCGATGACATCCCATGGATATAATGTTGCCTATCAGACTTTTTAGATTCTACTATACATAGCGGCACAAGAACTTCGTCGAAAATTAGCAGCTAAACGTTGACTTTTATAATAGTAAACATTTTATTAAAAACTATTCATGGTTTTACGGAGAGACGGCTCGAGAAAAAAATATTCGACTTTCAATTTTAAAAACGGTATATATAATGATATGTTATTAGATAGTTCCGAAATATGCTGGAAGAATCCGAAAATATCTGTAAAGCCTGGTCAAATACTTCCCATGTCAAAGTTTACCGGACAATGTGTTTAAGTGTATGCAAGGGAACGTAACTATCAATACTGAATCGAAGTGCCCCCCCTTACACCCATTGAAACGGCATCTAAACTTTTAACGAGACTCAGCTAGTCTGATACAGTTTGTTCTTGCGGTTCCGAATCTATTTTCAGAATGTCCAAATTTATACGGGTTCGTACAGTTAACCCCCTCTAAACACGACTAGGTCAAAAAGACCTTTTTTAAAGCGTTAATTTTAACTCATGGGGGCATGGCAGCTCATCGAGCTAAACTGTGCTAGATTAACTAGGCTCCACGCAATCCAATAAGAGCATCGAAAATATACTGTGATTATTTGTTTTAAGGCTATGGACCACGAAAGTAACATTGTCGAAATGGACACATTTATTCCGGTATTCTTTCTTGTACCGCATTGTTTCGAGTGTAATTTTTAGTGAACATACTTTGGGACCGTGGCATGTTTTCTAAATCATAATAAACCCGACAAGTGAAAAAGCCGTGATTTTATCACTTTTTGAAAATTTGGGCTATAACTTTGTGGGCCTATACCTGGTCACGTGGTAAGAATTCGAGGACGGTCCTCTGAGAAGAATTGAAGCTTGAGTCATGGCACTACCATTAAGCCCACTTTCGAGCCAATCGGCATACTTCACGAAATCACATTTTTTGCCTTAACGGGTCTATGCGAAAATCCATGAAATACCCTTAAAATTACATACATTATAGAGTATGACTTCACGATTAAAGTTTTACATTACCATAAGTGCGTACCATTAATTATTCTCAAGTTATGGTAATTTAAAATTTCACAACATTTTCCCAACATTTTGGGAGTTAACTGTACGAAGGATAACCCAGATTTCCCCGAAATAAGACTCATTTGACGCCCACGGATGTCAGCTACATTTCTTCTCAAGTGATCGACCACGTATTCAGAACATGTGACCTACTTATAGCCCAAAAATTGAATTTGTAAGTTACAAATTCTCAAAAAGTGTCAAAATCATCAATTTTTCACTTTTGATTTTATTATAATTTATAAAAAATGTCGTGTTTAGAGGGGGTTAACTGTACGAACGCGTATAAATTTGGACGTTCTGAAAATAGATTCGGAACCGCAAGAACAAACTAAGTCTCGTTAAAGTTTCACACACCTTCGGACAGGTGTGTGAATATACAGAATGCAGCGTACGGGTTAACAATACGTTCTTACCTGGGTGTTTAGCGAATAATATAATAATTATCACGCCGTTAGCCACTACTCCAATTGATATCAAACAAGCTCCTGACCATGTGTGACGTAAGGGTATAAACATTTTGAAAGTGAAAATTAATCAAAAGCCATATTTTTGAACCGATTCATCGTTTACTGATATAAGGCTGAACGTGAAAGTTAACCAGTGGACACCTCAAGACCGGTCTCTAGTGGATCCCCGGACGCTAAAAACATCAACCGCTCTTCTTCTCGATGTCCATTTAAAACTGAACTTAATATTGTTTCCAGAAATGTATGGGAAGCCATACTAAGCACGCAAAAATTCAGTCAAAAAATGTTCCTAGAAAGCCAAGAAGGACAGTGTAATGCCTATAAATGTGTGTATTAAGGCTGTAGATTTTCATCTTCAAACGAAACTTTAGGGGCTCATGAATTTTTTTCTCCCGCGTTTCCCATCCTTACTACTTATAACACTTTATCAGTGAACTGCGTGACCAGCTAAAATGAAAATTTATATTATTTAATGGGTAATAAGTTAGTCCTTAATGGTGCCAGATTTCAAAGTATACGTTGGATTATTTGCTTTTATTGCTCAAAGTAAATACCGCTTTTATTTAATCTCTGAACAGAGAAGCGTTTGTGTGATGATTAAGTCATTACGGGCCTTAACCATTATACAAATATGTATAAATATATATTAATAACATATTGATAAATATATAAATGCATATTACTATTAGGGTAACCAGATGGAAGTCTCAAAAAGCGGGACATGTTTTAAAAGCTAGCGAAAAAGCGGGACACCAACATTGTAAAACGTTCCCGCTTTTTGACAATTTCCATCTGGTTACTCTAATAGTAATATGCATTCATATATTTATCACTATGTTATTAATATTTATTTTTATAATGGATAATTCTGGTGGCCTC
>SCLF01046073.1:0-11997 GCA_004367975.1 Mesochordaeus erythrocephalus
AAGCACTCATTCACAAGCATAATTCTTCAGAATAGTTTAGTACATCACCACGGACACATTGTTCGGATTTGGGATATAGTCTTCGAGAAAACTGAGAAAGAGAGAGAGCTCGATCGCCAACTGAGGCAGGTTGGTATTCACGGGTTAATACGAGAAATTACTGGTGAAACTTCATTATACGTCTAATAAAGCCCTTTTGGAGTATCAGCAAGAAGCAACAGCAAACGAAGCATAAATTGTCTCAATTACTAAGACACCATAGCCTATTAATAATGGTCTAGTCTTTTCTATTTATTTTAAATTCTTCACCAGCAAGTCCGTATTTCTTCAACTTTCCATTGATAATGTCTGTGCAATACTACCATTCCCTTGCTACGTAGTCCAATAAGCTCAATTTTAGTTGAGATTGATGCGATCATGTGCCTTCATCCGATATAGATTCCGATGAAAGTAGTAATTCGATTCGACAATAAAGATACGCGTCGATGTTTCTTGCTAATTACTACCTCATACAGTTTACCAACCGGGTCGTAAACAGCAGTTGACCAACAGTTTACCTAACCATCCAGTCGTGGAACGAACAAGTTCGAAAGACTTTCGAAATCTTCTCGTTGCTTATTGGCTTATCAGAACAGGTACGGTTAGCTAACAATTTTATTTAATTACCAATCGCTGATGGGAATACCTTATATAACAAATATTTCTATTTTGAAATATTTTATTAAACGTTTTTTAGAGGGAATGTTACAGTGATATTAATTTTTCCCTATTTGGTTGACTTATGGAGGTATTCTTGAGTAGAGCGAGGGCCCGGTAGAATTACTTATTAAGGCATTTACTCCTCTTGTCAAAACTGGAGCCCTGTGGTTTCTCGACCTCAAAAATGGCTACAAATTTTGATGCTTATTCCACAGGAGTTAGAATTTAAAATTTCCAGCCAAAACATTATAATTCTGGATATTCGACTTTTAGTGACATTTTTTAATAAATTTCGTCGATTTTAGCTTAATCGGTTAATTCGAGAGTGAAAGTATTTTTCAGTCTCAGGTTCGATCCCTTGTCTACACTAAAGAAATTCAAAGGTTTGCTAACTAAAACTCCAACTATTTTAGCCATAGGAACTCAGTTTCAATTTATTATTTTTCTTTGCGTATCATTGTTGGCATATAAATAAAAAGACGTTCTTATCATGTACAGAAGTATTTTTTATTGAATATATAGTAAAGCTGTCAAAATTACAGGGATATTACCAATTTTAGTGTTCATAAAAATGGCAAATATTTCATCTGCCTGTTAGAAAGGTTGTTTCTATAATGGTATTTAAAATCACAATTTTTTCACTTTTGTAAAATATTGGATTTCACAATACTTTTCAAACTAATTCTCGACGAGATACAACCTATTTGGCAGACCAAAATTTTCCCGCATTTTCTCAGTCAAATAACTGTTTTTTTATAATACAGAGCTGTATTTAACTATTTATATTATCATTCTTGGCTTTCGGGCATATATTTTTACCCAGAAAATTGAATTTGAATGTAATTTCGAGTGTATCACCCTTATATTATGGGTGTGTTTAGAAACGATTAGGCAACAAATAATTACTAATAATACATTGAAATCTAGGCATATTTTTTTTGACCGAGAAAATTGCGCTTGAATGAAGTTTCGCATGTATAAACGTTACATTATGATTTTTCATACAATATTAGTACATTTTAATAGCCGGACAGCATAGCTTCCCTCGTTCCAAATTTCCACGGAACATAGTGTTCCGTTTTGACTTGAGAAAGAACGGAAAAGCGTTGGATATTTTGTCCCTAAACGGTATCCACAGGAAATTTCGCTCGCGGTATCCACTAACAATACATGTATTGATTCTTTTTTTTGTTTGACGATTTTGCATGTCCAGTCAGATTTTGATTAGTTTTTTTTATTTTCATATCATAAGTTAACGAGACTTAGTGAGTCTGATAGTTTTTTCTTGCGGTTCCGAATCTGTTCTCGGAATGTCCAAAATTACACGGCTTCGTACAGTTAAACCCCATAAAGACAGAACGTGAAATAATCAGTTTTAGAAAAAACATTAATTATAACTCATGGCGGCATGGCAGCTCATCGAACTAAATCGTTCTAACTTAATCCGGCCCCTGGGTATCCATTATAAGTATCGAAAACATACTGCAATTATTTCTCTTAAAGCTATGGACCTGGAAAGTCACATTGTTTTAACACACTTGTTTCGAGTCGAATTTTTATTGAACATACTTTGGGATCTTGGCATCATAATAAGATCGAAAAGTGAAAAATTGGTGATTTTTGGTTACGTGTTAAGAATTCGGGGTCGTTCCTTTGAGAAGAATTTAAGCCAGAGTCATGACGCGTAGAATAAGCCAACTTTCGAGCCAATCGGGCATACTTCCCGAAATCACATTTTTGACTTCAAGTAACGGATTATGATTATGATTTGATAAGAAATGTAGCTGACATCCGTACGCGTCGAATGAATCCAATTTTGGGGGAAAGTTCGATAAATATTTACGCTCAAGTTATCGCAATTTTATTATTTTTTTAAAATCTCCGATTTCCCCCGTCATTGGACTAATTCGACGCGCACGGATGTAAGCTACATTTCTTCTCAAGTGATCGACCCCAAATTCCTAGCCCGTTATGTAGTTATAGCTACTTGAAGTCAAAAGTGTGATTTCGGCAAGTATGTCCGATTGGCTCGAAAGTGGGCTCATTCGACGCCTCAGGACTCCAGCTTCAATTATTTGCAAAGGAGCGACCCCGAATTCTGAACACGTGACCTAGTTATAGCCCAAAAATGAGATTTTATAGTACAAATTTTCAAAAAGTGACAAAATCACCAATTTTTCACTTCTCGAAACAAGTGTGTTAAAACTATATTTCAGGAGGGTCAAATCAATTTGTCCATTTCGACAATGTGACTTTCGAGGTCCATAGCTTTAAAAGAAGTGATCGAAGTTCAATGCCCCATATTTTTTCAAAAACAGATTATTGAACTGTACGACGCCGTGCAATTTTGGACATTCTGAGAACAGATTCGGAACCGCAAGAAAAGAGTCTATCATACTCACTTACCACTTAAAAGGGGTAGGGGGCGGGTTTGACACATGTGTGCCAATTGGTTTATTGATGTGGAATTTAAAATACAATTTACATTTTATTAAGACGGGAATGTGGCCGACTGTCTATAGTTGTTTTGAATGCATCCTGTGAGGAGTGGAATCGCTGATATTCATTATTGAATAAGTCGTAAAATGACTAAAATACATTAATACTTTACAAGCCAGTCTTATGCTAATAGTTCCATGACGTTTAACCCTCTTGTACAAAATTGATCGAAAACGGTTCTTAATTACACGTAACATTGGAATATTGCGGCAATCTCTTTGTCCAATTTTAATATCTAGCTTTTGGGGGATAGGCATCAAAAACAATGGCCATTTTTGTCCTCAAACAAACCGAAGCGTGGCAGTTTTTTACAAGAGGATTAAATCCAATACTGATTTCAATGTCTTTGTATAAAATAATGTATTCAGATGAACCGCTTATTGAATCGAAGGTTTTCATTTTCACTTACTTCAAAGCAAATAATTGCCACCAAAGTTGGTGCGCATTGCTCTTGGAGGAATGTAGACAAGGTAATGGGAACCGCAAGAACAGACTTCGGCTTAATTATCATCAAAAAGGTATATGTAGCAGTTACTGATAATGGAAGCACATTGGTTGCCTATTTCAGTCTATTTAATTATCAACGTGTTTGCTTTATAATTATATTAGTATTTTTTGAAACAAATTTTTCTCCAAAAATAAACGTCCGTAAAACAATCTTGGTACGGTTAGTGTTGCCACTGGTAAATGCAGCGAAGTACGGGAAAAATAACTGATTGATAATTTTCCTCCATAACAATTATTAACCATGATTTTTTACATATTTCAGAAAACACTAAAATAAAGCTAGTTTAACTTCCGGTTTATTTCGGTTTTATAATCCTAAAAAAATACAGTTTGTCAACCCCACGAACCACGGCGGGTAATCTCGACATGTTTGCAAATAACGGCCGGTTTCTAATAACGTTGTCCTTGCCACTAATTGGTGGTTTACACTTCTGCCAATAAACCATTAATTGCGAATAGGCGGGTTGCTAATTTGGAGAGCAACATTAGGGTTAGCGAAGCTTGCGCCCACGCTGTAAAAATATTGAGGGTGCGTTGTGACTTTACGTGTTGGTCAAAATTAATTCCGAACGCAATAAAACTAAAAAGCTAATAGGCTACATCGACCGCTATTGGCTGGTAAGAATTTCTCTTATTAGGAGCTGATTCCAGAAACCTTTGTATCCCGTTTTCATTGTATAGGCGACATACCAGCCAGTTTATCCATCCAATAGGGGTAACATTAACACGGTCTGCGGCAAAATAATTTGAAGCCACTATGTTGGATGTTCTTCTCAACAAACCGAACCGAACCATGGGAATCAGCTAAACTCCATGATTAAGGCAACTGGGATGACAGTGCCTTCATAGTCCTAATAGTACGGATGCGACCTAATCCCTGAACACATTGATAAAGGGGGACGACTCGTGCGTTCAGTGGGTTCGGATGTCATAACATTTGCAGACTAATCCAATTCTAGTCATGATTACAACTCGCTAATTAGCAGTTCACAACAGTCTAAAAGGCTCAAGTGGAAATAATCGTAAATGGTGAACTTCAATATATCTCATACACAACGCAGACTTTTGTAAGCAATTAACTGATAATGTTCTGAAAGCTATAGATGGACCAAAGCTACACAACTTGATTCGAATATAACTGGGAAACTATAGCCCCATACGAATGCAAATATTTACTTCCCCCCTTAATGGGACTATTAAGCTTAGGAGCTCTTTCATTGAGAAATTATGATAAGGACTTACCCGCTTACGAAAGACTTCATTATCGTCTTATCACGGAGGATGATCACTGAGGAGAGCCACTTTCAATCATTTGCATTTAGAATACGAACATTCTCCAGTAATTTGTGCTGCATGGCGAAAAATGACTTTGCAAATAGCCTAGCGGAGTTCAAGGTCAACCCATGCATCGAAGAGAAAACGACCCAATATCTCAGCTTAAATAACGGAGCTTACATATAGTGACATCAAGCCAGAGCAAAAATTCAATAGTCTCCCTTCCTGGTCGGCTACGGATCTGCGATCGGCGATGCTAGATCGGTTGCCCTAAAGCTTGGTGAGTGCGTGTGACCTTTTGTCTGTGGGTAATTATTGGGAAAATTATTATGGTAAACATACCACGGTAAGATCTGCGGGACCTTCATAATTATCGGAATGCGAATGACCGGTACAAGAACCGTTTCATTCTGTATAACTTAACCCCCTACTATTTATGGAGTGGTAACACGCAATTAATGGTACTGACTGCTGGTAAATCATTACTGTGTAAAAAACTTAGCGTAAAGATTGTTCCAGGGGTCAGCACAATTAAGCTGCCTGGAAATCCATTGTATCTGGTTACACAAAGTAAAAAACAATAAACTTACCTACAGCTTAATATCGTGACTGCAACAGGGTGATTCGAGGTGATTCGATAAACTCAAATCAGAAGAACCATTGCGATCCCAGACCTCGCATAAGGCATATCACCTACACACATCAGCACAATATAATTGTATGGCATATTCCTACTCCACAAGGAAAACAACACTGCCAATAACTATATAGCTTTGATTATGGAAATCATTGTAAGCACTGAATGACCATTATCACCAACAAGAATTCAACTTTCCACAAAAATTCATCGTTTTCGCTCCACGGTCGTCCGGCAGAAGACTGGCCTGCAAATAGAAATGCAGGCTCTGATAAGATCGCACCGGGTGTTATGCTCATCCAAAGTTACATGAATAGAATAAGCATAATTTTCGATAACGAAACAGATTACTTTGTAAGCATGGGGCATGCGTTCCCATTTCGAGCTCAATAGTGGCGACTTTTGGTGCTAACCACCCATAAGTTTGTAGCTGTACCTGATTACGAGTCTTTTATCTGTAATTCGAATGAGATAATAGAAATTTCCGTATACAAGTAATGGCGTTGCACGGAAGATGTTTACGGGTCCATGCGGGTTGAGATGTCTACAAATGCTAAAATGAGTATTGGTTGTAAATAATGCTCTTGGAATTGAACTGGAATGGTGATACTATTACGATGGCGCGACAATGGTCGATAATCACCAGCTTTAACAAAATGACAAGAAATTGAGGTAGCAGGAGGAGCCATTGATACTAAATAACAATAGAAAGCAAGCAATGGACAAGCTCCCGAATGACTCCAATGTAATAAATGTTTCTCTATTTATTAAAATATTTCTTTTTAATAAAAAATGTTTGTCCTCGATAAGTGCCAAATATATTCAAATTATTTTATCTAATCACAATAGCTGGAATATTTACATCAAGATTTCTGTGTGGGTTCCATGACGTCGTTCCACGATCACGGCGTTCGCTCCTTATCCTATTAAACCCAACGATTTATGGGAGTTTAAATAAGTCTAATAAACACTATATGTAATTATAAACACAAATTTGTCGTAGGGAAAATGTCGAATAAAATAAATATAATATATATAAAATATTGGTTCTTCTTTTATAAAGTTAATTGAGCAGTTGTGTTTCCGTCGACCATTTTTTCTAAATGTGATTAGTACGCCTATATTCGTGCTATAAAATCCGGTTCAACAAATCACACTTTATGTTATAAAAAGTAGAAAAAATAATCTGAATGATTTTATCGTGTCTTTGTGAAAAATAAATAAAAGTAAAACATTACAATTAGTAATTAGATTTGCATGTGGGAATTAATATTAACATTTTAGGCTAACATCACAAGTTCTGCTGAAACCGGAAACAATAACTCAAATACGAAATATTTCCAATCTATTGATCATGGTGAAGAGATTGAGTTCGATATCAGGCTTGAAAACGATCAACTAACGGCTATTAATATCACTGGCCCGAACGGTAATCCAGTCGAACTTCCAACAAACGCGGCTTACAATTTTCGAGGGGCAAAGCACAGAAAAAGTTATAAACAGGGAAGCAAAGATTCGAGATTCAAGCGAAATCCTGATCGCTTTCCAGAACGCTTAGCAGATTCAAAGAAGCGTAATACAGAATTCGTTATTAAAACAAAATTTAATTTAGATTAATCACCTTGTTAATGATGCAGTTTCAGAATATTTTCAAAATTTGGTTTTATACGGATGGCAGTGTGAGCAAGGTTAACCTGCTAATTTAATAATAAAACATAGCTGTAAGAGCGTTTTATATTATTTTTGGACAACTTTTCGATACTTTATAAATCTTATAATGCTAAACAATATTAACACCCTCTCGTTATAGGGACATATTGTAAACAATATAGAACAATATAGACCCCGAATTCATGACGCGTCCAATAACCCCGCTTTCGAGTTTTACACTACCAAAAGTGCGTACAATTGTTTCTTCTCAAGTGAAAGATTGTGAAATTTTAAATTACCATAACCTGAAAAGAATCAATTGTACGTACTTTTGGTAATGGAAAACTTTGACCGTGAAGCCAAACCCTTTAACATGCGTAATTAATAGTTAAATAAACAATTATGCTTATAAGGCTGCATAATTACCGTTCTCTTAAATAACCTGTAGTAACGCACTCTAAATGTTGTTTTTTTGCGTAGTACTTGAGGGTATTGATACTTTTGCGATTAAACTCCCCTCTGTTAAAGAGCTTATTAACTAAAACAACCAACGCACGCTTTCAATTTAGCGAGATTAGGTTACTGTCTTCTGATTGATTCTTTAGTTCAGTTTAATCCATCTTGATCTTAAACGCATTACTCACTAATCTCTCGCCCTTAAATAACCTGCAATAACGCACTCTAAATGTTGGCTTTTTTGACCGCGACTAATCAGTTATTGATACCCCATTTTTAGTCCATTCAAAAGAGGTTGTTGTGAGGATTTGTATTTTCGCCATTTCTGGCCTTGAGCTCAATCTTCATAACTACTTCATGACATCTTGCCACGCTACGAGAATGCCACGTCATTCTCTCTTATTTCGCGAGGATCCTCCTCACGTCGCGAGGATCCTTCTCAAATGACGAGGAGTTTGCTGCGTCATGAAACCTCGCCACGCAACGAGCATGCCACGTCATTCTTTCTCACTTCGCGAGGATCCTTCTCACATCGCGAGGATCCTTTCACATCGCGAGGAGTGTGCTGCGTCAAGACATCTCGTCATGCGACGAGAATACTACGTCATTCCTTCCGCCCGCGAGAATCCTCCTCACGTCACGAGGTGTTTGCTGCGTCATGACATCTCGCCACGCGATGAGAATTCCACGTCATTTTAACTTGCTTCGCGAGGATCCTCTCACGAGGAGTTACGTCTCGACGCTCGCTATGCGAGAATAATTCCCAATTCGCGCCACGCGAAGTGACCATTCAATGCCTGATTTTCCCGTTTCCGCGATAGTTTTAAATGCTATTCACTTCCACGGATAGGCTTTAACATTCAGCTTTTTTAAACCTTCTTTTGGTCACTGATGTTGTCCTTTACGGACCACCTGCTTCAGCCTTCCTATGCTGACAACCTCCACTATTATCATAGTGAGTTGAACTAGCCTCGCATGTTTTCCACGTAAATCTATCTAATCAGAAGTGTTTACTGAAGGATTTTTCACCTACCCGGCCATTCCTTAACTATTAACATAGTAGGTTCTAACTAGCTCTATACTAGTTTTAAGTAACTGATTAGTTTACTTTGGTAGGATTTTGACCCGATTATCCTTGATAATCTCCCTTTAGGGTGAGGCATGGTAAGGTCCCTTACCCTCTTGGAACATTCTAATTATAACTGTCCCTACGTATCCGTCCCGTTGTTCTGTCCCAACAACTCTTTCAGACGTATACCTGACCCCATTCAATCCATTGAGATTTTTCGTCAAGTATTTTTGATCACGTGTTCTATAAGTGGAACATTTGTTGAACCTTGTGCTGTACCCGTTCATGGGCTAAATTGGTAGACGTTTACGTGTAGAGTTCGTAACTGGTATCTAAAAAGTGATGGCGTCATAACGTGCTCTAGAAACCGAAATCACCCCAGATTTGAGGTTTCAAAAATGTCCGGATTTTGTCCGGGCTAATCCAGAAATTTTGAACCCTAGTTAACCCCCAAAAACCCCTATTGTGAACCCTTAAATTACGATAACTTGATAAGAATCAGTTGTACGCACTTTTCGTAATGTAAAACTTTGATCGGGAACCCAACTCTATAACATCAAATTTTAACGGTATTTGATAGATTTTTCTCATAGACACGTTATGTACCGAATTTAACCCTCTTAGCAAGACTAACCACTTATTGGTTTTATCGCGACGAAAATGGCTACAGTTGTTGATACATACTCCCTAGAAGTTAAAATTTGAAATCAGTAATACAAAAAACATTTCTGATTCCAGCCTAACATTCATTAGTTTCGTAACTTGTCTTACTGTCTTCAAACCGGCTTTGAGTGGAGGTCATTTTGATCATTTATGGTTACGTCACCAATTCTATAGGGGAGTGGGTTGGGTCTAACTTAAATGATGTTAGTGTATCAGTGTAGTATTTTACAGTCTAGTTTATTTTGACGTAATCTTCCTCTTTCTAATGTTAATTTCATATGACCAATTAGTGGTCTATTTTGTCCAATATAATTTTCTATCTCACCATGTAATGATCTACTACCGATGTCTACTTGGTTAATTGAAAGTTTTGGTGTATTGTCATGCATCGCATTTTCAATTTGACTGACCACCGCAGCACGCTTTATAAAATTTACTGTACTTAGTTTCATTATTATGACCATCTTTACTTCTTTATTTACTGGCACATATAGAAAAATATCGTTTCGCCCGATTTATTTTAACTCTCTTGACAAAACGTGGAGAGATGTGGTTTTTTCACCACACAAATGGCTACAGTTTTTGATACATAATCCCTAGGAGTTAGAATTTAAAATCAGTGATACAAAATACATTTGTAATTCTAGCTCAACATTCTTTATTTTCGTAATTTCTCTTATTTTCTTCAAATCCGACTTTGAATGAACCTTATTTTTAGTACTACTGATAACGTCATAGATTTTATTGCGGGAAGGGCTGAGTTGAGATGGTAGTATTTGAGAATGGTAGTTCGAATCCAAATAGCTCAATGAATTTTATAGTATTATTTTTGCATTTGGATAAATGCTGAATTCATACGGGGGTAATTTTTGACCAATCAGTTCTCGATAAGCAAATCAGGTGACTAATCAAAAAATATTTGGACATTAAAAGTATAGAGATAGAAAAGGCGCCTCGCACGACCATTATTTTAAAAATAGTGGATGAGTCATAATAGAGGAAAAGTACACAGATTGCATGCATAGAGCAATCGTCGATGACATTAGATCAAAAGATAACGTGTTCGAGTCGATGTGGATGCAAGTTTTATTTTCCCTTTTATTAGCACTAATAATCGTATGACCACGTCGTGGTCAATTTTGTCGAAGCGAAGTCGGTCAAATTTCGTCAAGAGGGTTAATTCCACTTTTTAAGATATTTTTCATAATTTTGTCGAACTTCTGGCTTAGTAGTCTCTTTAATTTCCTAACATTCAGGGAACTTTCCGATATTCATGAGTGAGACGTTGAGGTAGGTTGCGCTTTTAATGATAAAAGTGGATTTTTCAATGATTTTTCTTACATATCTCAACTTCTAAAGGAAATGTATTGGTTAAATAGTAGAAATATGGTATTTTTAGCGATCACTTATAGAGTTCCATTGAGTACTTACGTTTTAAAACATTTTGAATGTCAAGCCTCATCCCGTGCAAAACTAGGGTGTGATTTGTGTGGTTTTCCACTTATGGGTTAATGTCTCATTCAACACATATGTCCAGAGGCGCCTTCCCCCGTCACCCCTAAAAGCAGATGACTACACGTATACCAGACTTAGCGAGTCTGATAGAGTTTTTTCTTGTGGTTCCGAATCTGGTTGCAGAATTTCCGTAGTAACCCCCAAAAACCGCTAAAAGGTCAAAAAGACCTTTTTTTTAAAGCTAATTTTAACTCATGGGGGCATGGCAGCTCACCGAACTAAACCGTGCTAGATTAATTAGGCCCCAGGGCATCCAATAAAAGTATCCAAAATATACTGCGAGACTTTTTGAAAATTTGTACCCCCCAATTTCGACCCAATCCGACATACTTCACGAAGTCACATTTTTAACTTACCTACATAACGGGTCTGAGAAAATCAGTCAAATACCCTTAAAATTTGATATGTATTAGGATTTGGCATCACCACGACCAGAGCGTACAATTAATTCTGCTCAAATTAATTGTATGCACTTTTGGTAATGTAAAACTTTGATCGTGATGCCAAATCCTATAACATATCAAATGTTAAGGGTATTTGACAGATTTTCTCATAGGCCCGTTATGTAGGTAAGTTAAAAATGTGACTTCGTGAAGTATGTCGGATTGGCTCGAAATTGGGCTTATTCGACGCATCATGACTTCGGCTTCAATTCTTCTCAGAGGACTGAGAATTAACATTTGAGCAGAATTAATTGTACGCACTTTTGGTAATGTAAAACTTTGATCGTGATGCCAAATCCTATAACATATCAAATGTAAGGGTAAGGGTTTTTAGGACAACTTTCGACCACGAATTTTGACCGGAAGTGGACGCAAAAAACAAAAAAACCGAAAAACGCGGAAAAAACCGGACAAATGTTTTCCATTTTGGGAAAGCATTCCCTGTTGCTTCGCCTGTTGTGGAAGAGTTACGTAACTCTCAATATTCATACGTAAACCTTTTGCGAATAAGGAAAAAACATTTGGAAAAACAACAAAATATTTTGAGTCAAATGGTAAATCTTCTAGACTTCATATTATTTTTG
>SCLF01046184.1:0-11995 GCA_004367975.1 Mesochordaeus erythrocephalus
TCATTACTAGTGAATTTTGACCATTTTTTTGTGGAAATGCGCATCTACTTGTAAAGATCTTATCTATTCGCTTCTATTCTAACGTGACGCGATTCGGTTAGTATGTCTTATTTTTGGTTGTTTTAATATTCATCGGTTCGGTTTGTTTTATATTTCTACTCGGGTGCCGAGGTTGGTGAACCCGTTTTTCCACGTCCCGACTAGGTTCAGTGCTTACTATCACTGGCTTATGACTTCATTCTACTGGGGGTGACGTTCCGTTACGGGTTGGCAATGTGAGCGGTGGACGGACTCATCGCTCCCTTGTCATCCCGTAGGAAGACGATTGCATACGGCCAACGTACTATGGCGGATTGAGGTCGTTTCTAATAAACGAAGACTCTTGTTACGATTTCTATTGCGGCCGTGGCCTTGACGGCCCGCTCCATCGTCTCGTCTGTTTTTTGCTGGTAACTCCTGACGAGTTTATGTATTGTGTGCAAATTGAGACGAGTCATGACGGAATGGGAAAACCTAAGCGGTTTTTTACCCCATGGATCACTTCGTAAGGTGACATGGAGATGGCAACCAGGTGAATTTCCTCTCTTGACATACAAAACAAATTCTTTTAGAATTCTATGTGCGCTTTATAACACGCCAGTTGACTGCGGTCGCCATGCGACGTGCAACTTCAACGATATGCCCCAAACGCGACATGTTTATTTCACTAGCACTGACGTAAAAGCTGCACCTCGGTCAGAGGACAGAATCTCCGGGGCGAATATGGCAGGAACACGCTTGTAACTAGGGCTCTAGCGCAGTCTGCAGCTCGTTCATGACATAGTGGAACCGTGACTAAAAAGCGGCTAAATACACATATATATGTCAAAGCGTAGGGGGGGAGCGGGGGGGGGGGGGGGGGGGGGGGGGGGGGTTGGTTGGCAGCCGACGCTTTCCGACGGGAACAAAGGTCGCACCTTGTACGAAGTTCATTGTATCCGTCGCAATCGTGGGCCACGTATACTCTTTTAATAATTCTAACACTTTTTGTATGCCAACATGCATAGGGTTATTATGCATGTTAAAAATGAGTGCAGCGCGTGGCACTAGTATTTTCCTTCCGTGTTTCATTTGGACCAACAGCGACCCAGAAGCGTGATGGATTTCGGATTTTTTAAACCTCTTTAGGTAATATGCCTCATCGGGAATTTTACTGTCTAAGAATACTGGTGTTGTTTCCTTAGCTACAGCGTTCATTAGGCGCAAAATGACTGGGTCTTCCCTCTGGTCCTGTGCCATAGCGTCGAACTCCTCTAAGACGTGTTCATCGCTAAACTGTTTATTGCATGAGATTGCTAGAATTGCACACATCTCCGGAGGTTGTCATTTACTTCACACCTTACTGGTTTAGTATCCGAGCTCATCCACGACGGACAATAAATCAAGATTTTATCGAACGTAAAAAATTCTCCTCCGACCTTTAGGTCACTGGTGTCCACCTTCTGTAGTGCTTTGACACCGCTGGGACGCGAGAGTAGGTCAGCTATCTGATTTCCGACGCCCGGTAAATACTGTACAACGAACCAAAACTGACTCATGAAATTATACCACCGTTCAATCTTCGAATTTCCGAAGGTGGTGGTATCTAGAAATGTCAGAGGTCGGTGGTCGGTTTGGATAATAAATTTTCGCCCTTTCAAAAAATACGAACATTTTTCTAGACCGAACATTATGGCGTAACATTCGCTTTCCGTTGCCGACCAACGAGTCATCGTATCCGTCAGTGTCTTGGACGTAGCAGCGCATAGGTATGGTGAATAGTCATCATCCACCTGCATCAGGACTGAGCTTGCGCAGACTTGACTGGCACCGAAAAATGGGTGGTGACGATAGCTTTGTTTTGCTAGTTCGAAAGCCCGTTGTGCCTTCTTGTCCCAGGTGAACTTCTGCCCGCGGAGAATACGACTCATAGGTTTTATCAGATTTACTAACGCGTTATCGGCGTACGTTCTCCGTTACGTAGCTCCATGTGTGCCTTTGCCTAGACCATAGGTCTGATAAAACGCTGCAATTACCGCCTGGTCGTCGGTGGTAGAAAAGCCTCTATTCCCTGAATGTATTCCCTTATTGGTGCATATCCATTACAAGTAATTCTTAATCCTAAGAATTTAGCTTTTATTCACGCTTGAAGAATGCTTTTTAATGTCCCAAAATATCCTTCGAAGGTTTTAGCGTGTTGTAGCAAATCATCTACGTAAATTTTGTTACACGATCTGGGTACGCCAGTCATGGCTAGGGTGACCGCGCGACTAAAAATGTTACCTCTTTCTTTTAAGCCCATATATACGCGTAAACTGGTACGTCCTGCCCTTCCAATGGAAGGCCGTTTTATCGCCTATTAGTATCTCAGCGTTGGTCATGGGGAATGTGTCCTCCTCCGCCTGCTTTGGGGATACAGAATATTGGAGAGTTCCACCCGCGTGGATCGGGCATTTTTCTACTATGCCTTCGGCGAACAATGTTTTCATTTCACTATGCGCCGCGCCTTCGTACCGTTTAGCTTATCGACGAAAATATGTTGGATATACTTTTGTATTCCAATAAGCAAACGGTGGCTCCGATGTCCAGAAGGGAAGTAAGTCTAAATTTTTGACAATGGGACTTATCGGTGTGTGGGCATGACAGACTGACGAATCTACTGACTGCCCATTATGGCCGGTAGTACCTACGAGTTTTTTGACTAATCATCGCAGTTCGGTGACCAATCTGGAAATGTACACTTGGTGGCTTATGGTTCCATGTGTTGTTTTTAGGGTTTGTCTTCCCCTTGTTGCGAGTATAACGTCGATAATCGTTAGGTTTACCCCTATTGTTCCCACGCTTCTTACCCTTAGAGCCTTGACCCTTACGATTCTGGCGACCCTGTTGGTCGTGTATCTGAGAACTCGATGAACTATACAGTAAGGCGTTTCCTAGGAAGTTGCCTTTGGTTTCAAGGGTAACCGCGCGTACAGCTAATACATTTTGGTTCATTAAGTTATTTACTTCGGCCGTGATCTGGCGATACCGATCGTTTGAGGAGTTATTAAGATTAGATAGAAGTATACTCTTCTGGAATAATTCGTATACGTGGTCTGCCGTGAGCGTTTTATCCTTGGATTTGAACGACTCCTGATGAGCTATATTGACGTTGCTCATTGCGGCGTTAACCGAATTGTTGAACATGGTCCAAGATTCGTTTCCGTTACGGGTCATTGCACATGTATTTTCAAGTAAATGGTACACGCTATACTGTGCTCCCCATTGGTTTTGGATAAAACTGGAAAACTGCTTGAATGAACGAAACTCTAAGTCCCACTTATAGGTTTCAGCGCGCGGTAAGCTGCTGGGCCAAATCTACTCCGGGCGTGGCAAATAAGTTATTCGCCTTTAAAGCGACAAGATTTTTTCAGTTAACGTAGGCACGTCAGAAATTTCGACACGTCGTCGGGTGACGTGCCGATAAAACGCGGTAGAGTAGCTAGCTGCGTTGCCAAAAGTTGAATTTTCTTGTACTCATCTGCGTATTCGGTTGCGTGGGTTGTATTGTTTCGCATAGGGTTTTTCGGCTTCGTCTAAAGCTAGTTTGCAAATTTCGTTGTCTAAGGCATCTATTCTGCCCTCGAGTTGTCTTCTTGCCGTTCTCGGTTTCCTCATCCTTCATAGTCTTTAATAAGGATTGTTGGGCTTGTTTTTGGATTATTGCTTCCTGAACACCTCCATAGTAGTAATCTACGTTTTTAGACGTGTAAAAAACGTTTTAAAAAAAAGTGTAAAATAGGTCACGTTTTGAGAAAAACGGATAAAAAAAGCCACTTTTGATAAAACGTGTAAAAACTTTGAACCGTAGCAATCTTCACCAATCGTTATTAAAACGATATACAATAAATGTATGTGTAACGTTTTTCCGAGAAAAACGTAAAAAACGTGTGGGTAACGTTTTTAACAAAAACAAACGTACAAAAAGCTTGATTACGTTTTGTAAAAAACGTACAAATGGTATGGTACTGTTTTGAAAAAAAGCGTACAAAAATATGGTAACGTTTTCACAACAATGTGGTAACGTTTTGACAATACACGTGGTAAAGTTTTGACAATACACGTGGTAACGTTTTGAAAAAATGTGGTAGCTTCAAAAAAAACGTCTGCAAGTTGCGTTTTCAGAAAAAACATCTTTGCGGGGCCTTACTAAGTTTACCTTAGACGATTTGTGCAATTACCGAATCGATCACGTTTCTGAAAGAAAAAATTATATGATTCTTTTCTTATACACATATTCAGTGTATCCGTGGCATGCACAAGTTCCTGATTAAAGGTAAGCAGTACCATAGGAGTTCATAAATCTCTTAGGAGTGGCAAGTATCAATTAACTCCTTGCTCTCGTCCTATGAGGTGTTATGAGTCCCATGTTGATATCTATGGTTCTACCTACACCGGGTGTGCCTTACGCATGATGTACTTCACCGCGCTTCTCACACGCTTTGGTGGTATAGGATACCTAGTTATCCTCCCTACTGCGTCTGGGATCTTGCCTTATCCCTTCGGGGTCTTGCCTTACCCCTTCTTCTGCCTTCATTCTTCGGCAGACGCGGTTTATCATTTGGTTCGTAGCGTGAAACTCGAAAACACGCGACTAAACCGTCTAACTTACTTTTATTGACAGTTTTGGTCGCGTAAGAAACTCGAAATCTTCATGCGGGCACTTCCTTCCTAGTCCTATATTCGTTTTCCTAAAGGTGGAGCATCGGCCAACTACTATTCCTCGTGCGCTATAGACTCATTTACTAACGTTGTACCTATCGGTGAAGACATAACTTCTGACACCAATGTAAGGATCTTATCTATTCGCTTCTATTCTCCCAATGGGTAACGAATGAAATACTACTACTATAAGTAAGTTATTTATTACAGAAGTTGGCTCTTATATACTTGTATTTATGGTTTCCAACTTAAATATATATTGCGTGAGTTTAAGAGTGTACACGATTCCTTACATACTCTAGGTTACTATTTGTGTGTTCGGCTTATGAAACTCAAATAGTCTAGTCTGTTTAACTTGCAAATTAAAACAAATCATATAATTCTCATGTAATTCATAAGCGATTAAATCAACTTTCCTTGCCACTGGTTCGCCTCCCCTACAACAGCTGGAGGTTAGGAATAAACAGCCGAACATATAGATATTATGTTTAAAAAAGAATAAACTGTTTCTAACCGACTAAAAGATATAAATACCTTAAGCTAAATCTATAATAGATAATATTAGTATATTATTGAGCTTTTTGTTCAAAATCTTCATATACATACATTGTATGTTTTTACAGTTCCCTTATGCCGCAGGCAATTCATTTAGTATGGTCGTCCTTCGTTTTTCTTGCGTCTACGGGCGCCCGCGCATCTTTCATACTCGGAATTACCTTAGGATATCAGATAGTTCATGTCATGCTATTGGAACGGTTAAATTAGCTTCCGAGATCGACGGGTGATTAGTGTTTAACAGCACTTGTCAATGACCGATTTTAAGGTGAAGCCTTTTTAGAGGTAACAAATTGGACTTTGCTGGTGTCACTTCCGGACCCAAACTTTTCTCAATATTGTGCAATAACTATAGTTGCATATGTGCCTTTCGAGGCTCAACGAGTGAGGAGAATTTACCTCAGGTCATTCTAATGGTAAACAAATTTAATTCCAGACCCAATTGTTTTTTTGTGCTGTCCTTATTTTGCCTCGTTTTTGGGAATTGTCCCACTTTGTTGAAAATTTAGGCGGTATACTGCGAGCATCTAAACAAAACGGGAAATTTTACACTTTTTTAACTTTGAGACTTTTAAAAATGTTTGGGGTATACACGTAAAATATGGATAATCTACCAATAATCGGTTTTGGGGATGAGAACGTCCCCCCGCTGATCTATGGATAATCGTCGAACAAGGACTACCCCCGAGAGAAAGTTTTGGGTTATATACTTCCTCTTTTCCCGTTCTGGTCACCGCATGTGCGCATGTAAAATAAGTCCAAGCGAATTGAAAAGCACAATTCTGTATAACATATAATTCTGTACAATATGCAGGGTGTTCCATCCATAACTAAGGCACTTACGAAAATTTACGATATTTTTTAACCGACTGAACAAATTTGGTAGCCCTGAAAAGGGCTGAGTAGATTATTATTTAGAGTACCATTTCACGCTATGTAGCCATCGGAAGCATTGGTAACTTGTTGATATCGACGCTTGAATAACCCGGCTCTTCGCTGTACGAGGTCCTTTCATAAACATCACCATGATTTTTTTATTTCATCTCGGAGGTCGTCCAAGCTTCGTATTTTTGCTCCATAAACCCGCTGCTGCATTTGCCCACATAAACATAGTCGAGGGAATTCAAATCGGGCGACGAAGGGGATAATCCGATTTATCACAATATTCAGCGATATTTTCGGCCAACCACTTCTGCCTTTTCTTTGACGAATGGCAGGGGCTCCATCCTATTGGAAGCAGTAATTTCCTTCCGTGTAATGCCTTCGGACACAAGGTCGTATGTTTTCCTTCAATATTTTTATATAGCCGTCGGTGTTCATTTTTACGCCCTACTTAATGAACACGTCGATCTTATGCGACTACGCCGAATACCATTATACCGGCGGGGTGCTTGGAAACTTGATGGTACATCAAATTATTTTCCTCGATACTCAACTTAACATCCGTCCAGTACTGATCGTTCTTTTTGTTCGGTGAAATTCTTAAAATCAAATCGTCACTGCAAATGTAGGCCACTTTCTTCGTTTTTGGATATTTAATTCGGCTCAAAATTTGACATCTCGACACGCGTTTTTCTTTATTAATGTGGGATAATATAGGTTTTTTGTGATGACGTTCAAATCTTCCTTTATAATACGGAAACATGTCGGTGGATTGTTTTTTTTGCACGCGACAGCTTTCTAACGGAAATCCTCGGATTTCGACAACTTTCTCTTCGACGGCCTTTTTCACTTCTAATTGGACGAGGATTTTTAGTCTCATTTTCTTCTACAGACGGCAGTGGAGTATGATAGTAATCAATTTTCTCTTGGCTATATTTTTCGTTCTAATGGTTGCAATTGAATAATTTGAAAGCCCATTAACAGTGAAATTAAATTATGATTCAAATGAATCTAGAAGAAGTGAAATTGGTCTACAATTTTTTAATACATTCAAATTATATAACATTTCTTTCGGATCCATAACAGTTCATTCCAAGTTCGGCAACTATGAATGCTGCAGTTATCTGATATTCATGTATTCATTCAAGTATTATTGTCTTGATTTAGACCGAAATGGGATACATATTCAGAGCATTCATTTCCAGCAAGTTTTACATCGTCATTTTAGTCCTTTATGTTTTCAATGCGAATAAAATTACTTTTAACTGTATGATGAATAGCATAGATTTATAGTAACTCATAACAGACGTGTTTACCTACGTATTCTTACTGCTTAACCGAAAGTAGTCATGCATGATTTTTCAACAGTAACATTTCCTAACAAAAGTGTACTTGAGGGTATAGTAAATATCCGTAAGAGGGTTTCCATTTAATATTGGGCACTCCATACTGGACTACCACAAAGATAAGAGGCGAAAGATCAATAAGAGATAACTAAGTTGTAGCTCGAAATTAGAAAACTGCACACGTAAATTGTAGGGTTAGCGAATGTAACAACCCGTTTATTTTTACATTTTGGAAAATTTGGAAAATGTCAAAAATCGTAATGGTTCCTGACAAATAGGGAAATTAGAATATCACACTCATAATATTAGGTCAAGTCTTATTATTTAATAGTTTTTTTTATTACAAAAATCAAGTGTTAGGCAAGCATAACTGGGTTGTTAAAATAGAGAGAACAGTAGGGTTGGCGTAGCTAACTCTAATATTTTGCGGGTATCAAGTTCGAATTGCGGTTTCGCCTCTTATCATTGTGGTAGACCAATCCGCGCGATCCCTTTAATATGGTTTTTGTAAAAGTTTTCGATACCGAGTGTATTCTACCGTTTTAAGTACTATTACTGAAATATTATATTTTGTACGAAAACAATTTAAATTTATGCAATTTCCAATGGTCTATCAATACTAGTCGTTTCCGATCGGCACTTACTATTTTTGGTAATAAACGTAGAATTTTGTTCACTTCTACTTCACAAATTGTTGTAGCGTCCATAACACGAATGCGGTTAACCAGTAGGTCTCTTTCTCAGTTGCTTCGAAGACTATACAGTTCGTCGTTTTGAATCTTTGCATAATTAAAGTATTAATGCAGTATATCCCAAACGGTGCGTTTTTCAAAGTCCTTTACTTTTAAATTATATTTCCTTAGCCCTGAATGGATTTTCTTAATAAAAAAGGTTCACCTTCGAATTTTTACCATGCACCTAATTCATGGAAAACATTTCTTTTAAGTTTTAGTATGTGTCTCGAGAATGCCGCAATATATTTGAATGAAAGTTTTAGCGTCAAATGGTAAAGGGTTCAGTCTTTAAGCGTATCTATCTAACTTAGAGACTAGTCTTCTAGCGTTGTAGACTTTGTGGACAATGTAATTTACATGCACAGCATGAAGTTATTTCTCTGTAATTATCTAGCTAAGCTCGTGCATATGTCGATTATATGAAAACAAAAAAAATGTATCTTTTAACACATTTTACGAAGTAAAGTCTTCAGAGCTTTAATTTACGCCGTTCCGTTAGTGGAAACGAACCAATTTCATTGTCCTCAAATGCAACGCCGCTAGACGACTACTATCCAAAATAAACAGATATATGCAAATGTTGAACCCTTAGCTATCTAACGATGAAAATTTCGTTAACAAATATTAATGGGTTTTCGACTAAAATGCTGTACCACCCGGAGAGAGGGAAATAGAGAAATATTCAGTTTCCTAAAATGTGTACTAAACCTTACTGAACTCAATACAGATATTTTGAAACGAGAAATATCGTTAGATCGGAAATCAGTTAATATTTAATCACGCCAAACTTCAAAACGATACAACGTATGGTTTTCGAGCAAAATTCCTATCCCGATACCGTCACTCACACTCAGGTTCTAACCTGATCCCCCGGTGAGTCCCGATCCCATCATCGCCAACTCAAAGTTCCCACGTAGGTAATTAAAATGATCTGTACATTAAATTATCAATTCGATGTTTGTGCAGTCTATTTACAGCTTGGTTATATCAATATGGACTGTTTTGTGGGGGAATGCTAGTATCGGAGTAAGTACTGTAGCATCTTCTATAAAAATGCGGAATTATAGGTATATTGAAGTTTATAAGTCCTCATGCAGTGAGATGACTGACCAAGCCCGAAAACTGAAATTATTGAATGATAAAAGATGTCTATCTGTTCCTCTTTTGCCGTTTACAACGCATTTAGCAGGTGTCGGCCCTGATGGTGTGTACTCTCACCTAATACAGATGCGAGGACTTCCTTTCAAGGCAGCGGAAACAGACGTCAGACATTTCTTCGAAAACTATAAAGTTTCAGGTTTATTATAAAAGCCACGTAATTCTTTCCTATTGAGACGAATTAGCCGTTCAGTTTGAATATGGGTCAGATGCTCGTCCGACGGGTCGTGCGACAGTTGCTTTTCCGTCACACGAGGAAGCGCACACTGCTATGCAATTAGACAAAAGTGTCATAGGTTAAATTTAGTGGGTGACATCAGGGTTGGGAAGGGATCAATCCTCACCGGGGAATTTGGGGGATGGGATTGAAGTTGTTGGGGACGAATGTGGAAGTGATTGAAATTGAAAGGGGATCGGATTAGAGTTTTTACAAAACGTGGTGATGGGGAATGTGGACTGGAGGGATTTGCAAATCCCCTCCCCCGAATCTAAAATTACATTTAAAATTAGACTTGCCCTCGTTACAAGGTAAATACCGTATTTAACAGTTTCAGCAGTATTTATGGTGCCTAGGGAAATAAAGCTGCACTGGCTTTTTCGGCAGTAGCCATTTAGATGAGCTTATGGACCTCGACTTTTTTTGCATCTTCAATTGTTACAGCTGATCACGTGTTGCGTATGTAGAGGTTCACCATTTCTATTGCGAGTTGCAATTTAACCCGAATATACATTTTTGTATCGGGCGTAACTTCTGTTAGAGCGCCACACTGAATTTGTACTCAAACCATCTAAAGAAGGTCCGATTTTTTAGTAATTTTAGACGGAACTCTCTCCGGAGGTAGAAGCTAAAAACCGGAAATTCATATTTTCTAGTATCTTCAAAGCAATTGAACATTCTTGAATTAAGTGCTCTGATTTTGCGATCTACTTTACAAATGTATTTCTTGTAGATATAAAATGTAGATATAAAATCGGCGTCAGCTGTATACGACGTGTACTCTGTTCTAAATCCATACTCCAGTTCTCAATTCGGCACTTCAAAAATTTTGACGTTTTCGAAATTCCAACATTTTTGAAATTTACATTTTATAAATTTTACTGTTTTAACATTATCGAAATTTTTGATGTTTGAAGCGTCGAATTGCGGTTTTTCTCAAGTGTCGAATTCATGCCGTTCCATAAAGTGTGATAATCGTATTGGGTGAAATGAATGGTCTGCAATATTAATCGATTTTATCATTGAAAATGATAGCATTGATCTTATTAAAATATTCATTAATTTTCGTTTGTGGGGATCGGAAAGTGATCGGTACGGCGATCAACACTCGAAAAGGGGAAGAGGGTTGGCACGGGAATATAAGTTTAAATTAGGGACCGTGGGGATCGCTCACTTTTCAACCCTGACTAAAATAGGAACATAACGTTCATTTTAGGCAATCGTTATATTGAGCTTTTCTTGAAATCTTCGGACTGCAAACCACCAATGGGAATTGGGCCATCTGGTAAATACTTATTTATGCTACAAATGCGAGGACTACCCTTCAAAATCTCTTCAAAAGATATTGTAAAGGTTTTGATGTAATGCAAAGCTGGCACCGCGAGATTACATATAATGCTCCATTAAGTTCCCTTTATTGGATGGAATCGAAGTTCTAACCGACGCCAATTGTGTGATGGTTTTGCTTGTTTATATTTTTATTATACACATAGTCTCAAAACTTTATGTTTATCATTGTGATAAATTGATTTTATGCCTTCAACTTTTTATATGTAATTTGGTAGTGGAACTTTTGTATGGCAATTTCTATGCATTTTCCAAAACTGAATCTTTTAAGTTTTTCTCGCCTTTGCCCATTCTTGATTGGACTCTTGAAATAGGGCTAAATGGTCCAAGTGGAACTGCTAAAGTGGCCTTCCATACGCAAGAAGACCTAAAAGCAGCATTCACGAAAGATAAAGAGTATATTGCAGATCGTTATATTGAATTATTTCCTTATAAGCCCTTCAATCACCGAAGACGGCAATAAATAATGTTCACTGAAGTTGGAGGGTACTTTTATTCGGGCGTTGCGAGTTACCTAACGTCTGAAACCCATTTTACGATTTCAAAAATATCGTAAGTGTTTCCATCATTGTGTTTTCATGTAATATATTATTTAGGATATTTGGTGAACACCGACAGCTCAGTTTTAATGCGATTGATTTAACTCCTAGGAGGTAATTCGTAGACAATGCATAGGGAGTAATTGGTGCACATAATATCACAGCACAAAAACAGCAATGGAATTAATATGTTTTGATAATTTGTTGCTCTAGGGGTAAACCAGGTTCTCAGATTTCGAATCTGGTATTAGTTTTGTCTCCGAGGTCTTCAAAGTCTCCAGGGGTTCTCAGGAGGGACCCTATGGATATTTCATGTTTCACATTTTAAATACCCGGTTAATTCACCCCGAAAACTTTCGTCAGACTAAATTGAAGTCTGATAAGTATTTCCTTTGATTCCTATATATTTCCTATATATATTTTGTCACTTTTTGAAAATTTGTACTTTAGAAATACCATTTTTGGACTATAACTAGGTCACGTGTTAAGAATTCGGGG
>SCLF01046295.1:0-11993 GCA_004367975.1 Mesochordaeus erythrocephalus
TAGAGTCGAGAATTTGCACCCCGATAATTTGCTCACTAGTGTTTTGTCAATAGAATTATACCAATGCCGCATTGGTACATGCGCTTTCTAGTACTTGTGGCGCTTTCAGGTGTGGCGCTTTCAGGTACCCCACTGTACAGCCTTAACCCGCACGCTGCATTCTGTGCCGGGCGGCACAGATGATCACTAATCGGCCCATAATTACTGTTATAGTGGTGCTACGTCGAATTTGCCCCCAGGACCGCCCCCATAATTCACCATCCCGGTTTTTTTAAACCTACTTTCAGACCGGAAGTGGAGGCAAAAAACCGGAATTTTTTTTTTCGAATCGGGAATCACACTAAATTGTTGCCCGAAACGACCTCTAGTGGACAAGTATTTTTAAAAAAAATTAAGTACCTATAGGTACTTAGGAAATGCCACTTTAAAAAATTAGTTTTTTATAATTTAAGACAGCAGTGTCTTAGTTAGAAAAACATGGAGAGGTACTTCTAAACCAGATTTTCTTGCGCATTTTTTAGGATAACTTTCGACCGGAAGTGGACGCAAAATAAAACAGAAACTGCGAAAATTGCGGAAAAAACAGGACAAATGCTTCCCATGTTGGGGAACTCTCAATATCTCTCAATATTCGCACGTAAACTTTTTAAGGAAAGCCGAAAAATATTTTCTGTCAAATGGTAAATCTTCTAGACTAAGTATTATTTTTGTTTGGGCGTAAGAGCGTCGGGGTTTACCAATCTTGCTATATATAATATTAACGAAATACAGCGCCGAATACAGTGAGCCGAATACAGCGAGATTTGGTACAGAGGTGGATGGAGATGAGATGAACAATCTGAGACAAAACTAAACGAATTCTGATAAAGAATTCGATAGTTATAGGTAATCGCCCACGGTTGGTACAGAGGTAGAAGATGAGTCGAAGAATATGAGATATAAAAGTACAAATTATGATAAAGTATTCGATAGTTATACGAAATAACATGATTGTGCGTAGGCGGATTTTGCAAATAACCTCATAATTAGATATAATACCACAGTTAGTATACCCAATAAGGTCAAGAATGACCTAATTGACCGAAAACAGCTTAAACGTTTGTAAATATATCGGAAATTCTCTTATCCAACTAACTTATACCCCCTATCAACAACACAAAACTTGAAATCTAGAACTAAAATTATTGGTTTCACGGGAGAGTGCCGAGCGGCACAGAGTGCAGCCTGAGGGTAGAACCATTTCTTCAGCGTACGGGTATAACGATGTCCTTGTATAGGAAGTAGTACAAACCAGTTAGCTCGTGATAAACCTAATGCAGTATCTAGAAGCTCAATGCGCCAAATGGACATTATGTTAAAATAGAAATTAAATTTATATTGCTAGGTTGGTCGTTAATATTTCACGTAAGATAACTACGCGACAATATTTTTAATCTGTCACTCTTAAATCTACTTTTTCGAACATTTGGAGTCGAAATATTTAGCGACCCTGAAAAATTGCCGTTTTTTCCATTCAAAGTGGCTACATTTTCCCTATAACCTACGCGCACAGGGCATGAAAGATTTCAAGTTCATCTCACTATACCGGTCTTTAAATTCTTCCATATCTTTTGAATTACTCGATCGAAATCGTCCAAAGTTTTGTGGTAGGTGCACTCCAATGCACTAGACGTTATGCCCCAAATTCCATAACCCAATGGATTTAAATCAGGGCTTGATGGGGGCAAAAGTCGGCGAGCCAGAAATTTGCCATATTGTCTGCCATAAAGTGCTGAGTTTTTTCGCTGTATATTCTGCTGGAAAGAGTAGTCTCCAAGCTTTGAAATTCGACCTTTTTTCTTCTCGGAGCTTCGATATTTCTACTTTATGCAAATCTTGAGATTTCTCTCTTCTATTATCAATTTGAAAATTCTAAAAACGGTTCGTCTAGAGCAAGATAACTCGCTTGCAATCTGGGTGACTGGAAAATGTGCACACAGTTACTCCGCTATCTTTTTTCTCTTTTCTTTAGAAATCTTAAACCCTGACCAAAATTATGGTTTATCAAATAATGGCCATTTTTGGTGAAAATTACACAATTTTATCTACTTTCGGTCCGATTTCCGCTCCGGTTATGGTTTCAAAGTTGATGTAATCGAGGTGTGGATAAGAACACAACATTACTTGAATCTTCCTTTAAGCGTTAAAGAAATAATCGGAATTTTTAACATCAACAATAATGCCTCGAATACAACTTTAAAACCCAAAATAACACCTACACGTCTCTCTAGGAGTCTTCTTTCTGTGTTCATAATAGTCACTTCTCTAGTATCATGTCTGTATCACCTGAAATTACAATACGAATTAAATGTTGGGATCGGTTTCCTTGTTATTTTAAATTCATGCGGGTACCGCATAATTGACAATCGATAAAATCAAGTTTACACCAGAATTCCTGGGCGTACAACGACTATTTTGTTTGTGTCCTTAACTGTGATAAAGCTGAATATTTGACCAATTTTTGAACGAAAAATTTCAAATTTTCAATTTTTAGGTTCATTTCCGGTCAAAAATTCTGGTCGCAAGGTAGCCGAACATACGCGCAATAAAATTCTCGCCAAGAACGAAGTCACATTTTTGACTTAACTACATAACGGGTCACTGAGAAAATCTATCAAATATCGTTAACATTTGATATGTTATAGGGTTTAGCATCACGATCAAAGTTTTACATTACTAAAAGTGCGTACAATTGATTCTGCTCAAGTTATGGTAGATTTAAAAAGTGAAATATTGTGAACGTTTAAATTACCATAACTTGAGCAGAATCAATTTTACGCACTTTCGGTATTGTAAAACTTTGATCGTGATGCCAAACCCTATAACATATCAAATTTTAACGATATTTGATAGATTTTCTCAAAAATGTGACTTCGTGAAGTATATCGGATTGACTCGAAATTGGACTCATTCGACACACCATGCCGCCGGCTTCAAGTCTTCTCAGACGACCGACTCCGAATTATTAACACGTGACCCAGCTATAGGCCAAAAAATGTATAAATTTTCAAAAAAGTGACAAAATCACGAATTTTTCACTGCGGCAAGAATCCAGCCGCAGAAAGCCGGCCAAGGTCCCAACGTATGTTCACTAACAATTTGAGTAAATAAAACTGCAATTAGGGGTCGAAGTCAAGGGTATCTGTTTTTGCAATGTGACTTTCGAGGTTCATAGCTTTAAAGGAAATAATCGCAGCATGTTTTCGCTACTTTTATTGGAGGCCCATGCACCTAATTAATGTAGCGCGATTTAGTTTGGTGAGCTACCATGCCTCCATGAGTTAAAATTAACGGTTTTATAAAAAAAGATCGTTTTCGCCTTTTGGTGTTTTGGGGGATTAACTGCACGACGGAGTATAATGTTGGACATTCTGAAAACAGGTTCAGAACCACAAGAAAAAACTCTGTCATATCCACTAAGCCCGGTTAACCGGGTTAGTATTGACATTACTTTACGCCGAGCGTCCTAATAATTTCACAATTTATATTCTAAAATAGATGAAGAATCATTCTAAATAGTAAGGTAGGCAATGTTTACAATGTTTACAATTTTTGCAAGTTTTGCAACTTTTGCAACTGTTGCAACTTTTGCAATTTTTGGAATTTTTGAAATTTTTGAAATTTTTGGGCTGAAGCAACTTGCGGTGGGTTAACCCGCACGCTGCAAGAATGAAACTAGGTCTACGCTGCAATGTGTGTCGCTCAACACACACTCGTGAAACTCATAATTTCATTTCTAGATTCCAATTTTCGTGTTGTTGATTGAGGGTATAAGGGCTAGTTGGAAAAGATAATTTCCGATATATTTACTAACATTTAAGCTGTTTTCGGTCAAGTTAGGTCATTCTTGAGCTTATAGGGTATACTAACTGCGGTATTATATCTAATTATGAGCTTAGTTGCAATATCCGCTTCCGCACAATATTATTATTTCGTATAACTATCGAATACTTTATCATAATTTGAACTTTTATATCTCATATTCTTCCGCCTATCTCCTTGTACCTCTGTACCAAACATGAACGTTTTCCGCCCACGCAAATATGGGATTGATTTGGTGCCGAGTTTCCCAATAATTATCTAACCCTTTTTGTCTCATATTGTTCGCCTCATCTCCCTCCACCTCCGTACCAAATCTCTCTGTATTCGGCCTACGCATTTCGTCAATATTATGGATAGCAAGATTGATTCGTGGTCGAAAGTTATCCTAAAAAATGCGCAAGAAAATTTGGTTTAGACGTACAGCTCGATTTGTCCCAACTAAGACACAGCTGTCTTAAATTGTAAAAAAACTAAAAAGTTTAACGTGCCATTTCCTAAGTAACGGTAGGTACTTAATTTAGTTGAAGATAATTTCTCACTAGAGGTCGTCTCGGGCAACAATTTGGTGTGATTACCGATTCGAAAAAACAATTCCGTTTTTAGCCTCCACTTCCAGTCTAAAAGTACGTTAAAAAAAAACCGGGAAGGCAGTTTATGGAGGGGGGTCCTGGGTGGCAAATTCGACGTAGCACCGCTCTAACAGAAGTTATAGGCTGATTAACGAAAATGGGTGCCGAGCGACACACATTGCAGCGACGGGTTAAGGATATAGTGCACAATGAAAAAGTTAAATTTTAGTGATACGATTTTATTAGATAACGGTACCAATGCCGATTATTCATAATAAGATAATTTGTGACGGGTAATTATGGTAATTATATCGATAATTTCAATTAAATATCGATTAAATATCAGACCACCCATTCAGACTCTTCGGCATCCAAGTATTGTATTATTATACTCACATTAACAATATAGTTTCTACGCCGATTTTCTTCTGACTGAATTTACAGAAATTTCATAAAATTCGATTTTAGATTTTAACCCGAAATTACATTTTTATAATAGTAAATAATATAAAATGAAGCATGGAATATTAATTGAAGGCTGTAAGGGTATGTCTTTACATGAGCCCTTCATTTAAGCGTTCACTTTGAATATAATCTAGTGGTACCTTTCTTCCATACACTTTTAACCACCCTGCTTACTTGCCAGCTTCTTGCCAACTTCTACAGTAGATTTTGTTTTTCAATAATTTCTATTTTTATAAAAATATATTCACTACTGGCTTTTATTGAGAGAAATATTGTATGAATTCTGACTGAAGATGTTGAGTATAAATACGCCACTTTTTATGAATTGCACACAGCTGTCGTATTCTATTTCCTTTTTTTAATTCCAGGCAGCTGTGCACACAGGTCCAAATGACCCGTTTAATTTTGACGATTTTGGAATGGTGACGATTTTGGACACCAGACTTTACTTCACGTTAAACATATACGACTTCCGGTTTTACTTTTTCTATTTAGTTCTAGTCTCATATTTACAAAAATCTTCAGTAGGTTTATATTTTTTTCCTTGTCATCTTCTTCAATATTTTCCGATTCGCTTTCTGCCTTTTTTCGGGTCGTTTTTGTTTTCATCGAAGATATTATCTACTGACGTTCCTCGAGTCTGAAAGTATATCTTTCCAAAATGATATTTCCAGAATTTCATCCCCGTATCCAAAATTTCAACCCCGTGATTTGGAGTTTTTATGTTTACTTCAGGTTCGTTTTCCAAAACTTCTGTTATCTACGTCCCTTTTTCTTCAATTTCCATGCCTTCTATGAATGTAGAAATATAGTATCAATGTATCAATGTATCAATGTATCAATGTATCAATGTATCAATGTATCAATCAATGTATCAATCATGTATCAATTCTCACACCATGTTTTGCCTTTTCCAATCTGTTAGTTCTTTTTCTTTATTATTCTTCCCGCCAATCTTGTCCCCAGCACTATGTTTTCCGAAAATATTGCTCCCTCATCTTCTAACGTTTCTTCTACTGATGTTCCCAACATTGTTTCTGACTCGAGTTTGCTATCTTCTCAATGGTCTTTGTCGTCCTGTCTTCTGATTGTCTCTTCCTCCCCTACTATTGAGCTCGTGCACGCCCGTTTCAGGTCACACATCAGATGTAATCACCCAACTCCTGTTGGGTCATAATCGTATTTCATCGGCCACCTCTTGTGGGTTATAATCTTATTTTTATTTTCTTTAGGCCGCAATTTGCTTAATCGCCGAGAACTATACGAAAGCGCGGGGGTCACTTTCACGCACTCAACATTGAGCCCGTTGAAACGCCAATACCTTTTTGGTCAACTTTCACTATGGTCATAACAAGAACCCCAGATTCAAGGGTCTGGTATGTATATAGGACGTCACCATTTTTAGTTGTAAGGCCGGGGAGGTCTGACTAATTACTAATTCGGTTGGGGCACCATTTGTTAACGTACCGGCCGATATCACAATGACTAATAAACACTATGAAAATCTGTTTGCCTCAACCGGGGATATGAGTAATATGTCATACCGTTAGACCATCAAGGCGTAGTGTTTACAGACTTACATTACTAACATATACTGAAACTTTACTTTCTAGCTTTGGAGACTTCTCATACAAAGCTAACAAAGGTAACTAGGGTTTTCCAGGTTTCCATTTCATCATTTCTTCTTTCGCTTTACCATTCCCTTTAGTCATCTTCCCGTACTTCTACTAATTTTTTCTTTCTTATTTGGCTTCTTTTTGGTTTCCTTTGATTTTTCCATCTTCTATAACTTTTTCCCAAGTCATTTCTTCGTTCTACGAATAGTTTAATTTATTCTACCCTTCGTATCATCCTCTTCCTTCCTGGTACTTGTCCTTCATTTCATATGAACTTCTGTACCCATATATTTATTCTATTATATATGGACCTTTAAAACGAAATGGTCCCATTCTATCTGACAAGTATCACTTCCCTTTTTTCTTTTACCATTTTCAGCGCTTTCATGCATTTTTTGCACTTCCGCCTTTACTTCATTTTAAAATGTAAAAGAGCTGTGAATGTTTTCTACCAATAGACACAATAGACCCAATAGAGAAAGGAAGCTCCCAGGAGTTAAATAGACCTCAAAGTAAGTGAAACAGGTAACTTCAATTTTATTAATGAAATTGTATTAATTTAAGGATCGAGGTCGATGCCAGGATTTGGGTGGGCAATTTGGCTTTAAAAAGTTTAATATTGCGTGGCGTCAGGTTGTTTATAATTTTAGTTTTAAATTTAACCCAGTTGTATAAAAAATCATCGAAAACGCTTCGAAACAATTGACATTCTATGGCAACCAGTATGTGTGCTAATCTATATTGACCGCTCTTAGTAAACTCAATTTTATACCGAGTTGAGTCACTTCGGTGTCCTTAATTCATACACATATATGTATTATTGTCCCACGTTTGTTATGTTAAAATTAAATGAAACGTGCTGTACAAATACTTCCCCTGTCGATATTTATCAAAAATAAATATATACGCCTATATAATGGTACGTAACTACCAATATTCATACGTAACAAACGAAGCATTATTTTGTTTCAAATGAGCAATCTTCGACAATTAGTATTATTTTTGTTTCGGATAAAGTGTCGGGGTTATCCCTATTGCTATATCCTCTGACAAATGAAGGTGTCAACCTACCCGAGTAGTTCGATCCAGTATTTTTTAAGATTAGTTAAGATTCTTTTTCATTACATATATATTCTATTTTAAATAATAATTACGAATAATTTAGACTTTAAAGTTTATAATATAAATGCGTTAGTCGATTAGTTTCATATTAAGTGCGAACCCAGCGCCATAGTATTTATGAATTTGGAATTACGTGTTATATTTAACCAGCTAAGACTTACAGCAAGAAATAGCCCCATAAAGATATTTGATTGGTGTTTTATCGCGCGATAAATGGAATATGACATCTATCCCTTCAACGGCACTTAACCAGGACATTTGACGAAGGATTAGCCATAATTGAAATGCAATATTTATTGTATCTAACGCATTTACTGCCTTTATTAATATGGCGAAATTGTATTTTTGGCGGTCGTCGGTTAAACAGATAGAGCCAATTAAATGGTTTATATCATCGTGACGTACTCACCGTTGTGTATTGAAGGAATGGACTTATGGATGGGTCACCCAAATTGTTCATTATACTCTTACATCCCATAAATTTCATCTTAGTTTCAGCGTATACAAAGATGACTTATTTCGGAATGTAAGTGGATTATCAATATTCAAGTTTCCCCATCCATAAGTTACAACCCACACATTTGTCTTATTGTCTTTTTATGGCGCTATTTCTTACTGTAAGACTTTGCTGGTTAAAGTAGAATATGTAATTCCAAAAATATATAAGCTATGGCTCTGGGTTCGTACTTTATATGAAACCAATCGACGGAAGCATTTATATTATGAACTTTAAAGTCGAAATTATTCGTAGTTACTATTTAAAATAGAATATATATGTGTATTCAGTAAATTACCTCCCCAACAGGCTAAAACGTAAAAGAATCTTAACTGATCTTAAAAAAATATTGGATCGAACCACTCGGGTAGGTGGACACCTTCATTTGGTAGAGGATATATATTATTAACAAAATGCGTAGACAGAATACAGCCAAATTTAGTACGGAAGTAGAGGGAGGTGATGCGAACAATATTAGACCAAAATGGACGAATTCTGGTAAAGTTATAGGGAAACTCGGCACCAAATCAACACCAAATTTCCCTAGTCGGATTAGCCCGCGTTTGGTACAGAGGTAAAGGGAGATGAGCTGGAGAATATGAGATATAAAAGTACAAATTATGATGAAGAGATCGATAGTTATACGGAATAACAGTGAATAGCGTAGGCGCTATTTCAAATAAGCCCATAAGTAGATATAATACCGTAGTAAGTATACCCTATAAGGTCAAGAATTACCTAATTTAACCGAAAACAGCTTAACTGTTGGTAACCATATAGAAAGTTGTCTGTTGAAGCTAGCCTTTATACCCGTAATCAACAATACGAAAATAAAGATCTAGAAATGAAATAATGAGTTTCACGAGAGTGTGCCGAACAGCACAGATTGTGCGTTTTTTTTTGACGACGGATATTAATCCAATTATTTCAATCTCCAGAATTCGAGTCAGCTTTCGTTTTCAAAAATGGCGTAGGTGAATATTCGTTCTAATAATATAGTTTGCATTAGATTTTATTCAAAATCGAACTGCTTGTGAAATTCAGAATGCTTTGACCATTTTTGGTGGAAATTACTCAATTTTTCCCCTCGCTATTTCGGGAGAACACTAGGCGGAGGTAAATAAATGTTCCCATTTAAGATTTTACAGTTTATTTCAATATGTATTCAGTAATCATAGTTACCCCCCGGATAGAGTTTTTCATTGCGGTTCCGGATCTATTTTCAGCATGTCCGAATTTATACTCCTTCATACAGTTAATCCCCTCTAAACTTGTTGACTTTGACCGTCATGAAATATATTTTTAACCGAGTTGTTTCTAGTCGAATTTTTAGAAAACATACTTTGCGATCTTGGCATGTTTTCTAAGTCATAATAAAGTCGAAAAGCGAAGAATTCGCGATTTTGTCACTATTTGAAAATTTGTACCCTTTTTGGTCCAGTTTTTGGCCTATAAAGGGTCACGTGCTAAGAATTCGGGATAGGTGCTCGGAGAAGTGACAGTTTTGACTTAAATTCTCTCACTCCAAATAACGGATCTTTGAGAAAATCTAAGTTTTACATTACGAAAATTGCGTACAATTGATTCTTCTCAAGTTATGGTAATTTAAGACTTCACAATAGGGGTTTTTCGGAGTTAACTGTACGAAGTAGTATAAATTTGGACATTCTGAAAATAGATTCGGAACCGCAATGAAAAACTCTATCAGACACTAATTCGCGTTAAGCGAAAGTTTGCTCTCTAGACCCCGGGGGGGGACAGATTGGACTTCCCGCATACCTCGGGACATCTAGTCACCCTGACTGGAATATGTATGTAACCACGGAGTGCTAAACTACCAGCATTATGTTGCAATTTACATATTTTAAATGGAGGTGATTCTTAACGAACTGGACCTTCACCAATTGTAATCACGTGTTCTCGATATGGTTCATCTTGAAATGTTTCGTTATATCAGTGAAATGTTAATGGTGAATGTCAACTTATTACACATAAATAACAATATCGGATATTTTTATTCTCGAAACCAGTGATTTTCAAGCGACTATTTTTCAAGTTATTGGGAATCACAAGGTTTCCACTGAATAGATAAGGTCTCTACTTAACTATTGATCGATTGATATCTTGACCAAATTTCGAAGGAAATTTCGAATTTTCAAAGTTTAGTTTCATTTTGGGTCTTTAGGTACCCTAAAATCCACTAGAGGTCGACTCCGGCAACAATTTGGTGTGATTCGCGATTCAAAACAACTAACTTCCGGTTTTAAGGTGTCACTTCCGGTCTTAAGGTACTTTCAAAACATTCCACGTCCAAATTAGAGGTTGTCAGTTGAGGTCAATAAACCATTCAACTACGTCTAAGGCCTTAAATACACTAAAAACCGGGTCCGTGACCAAAAATGTTCAAATTGTGCCTAAGATATATCCAGGCGAGAGCAGATATTAAAAAAACCAGAATATTCGCCAAAAATACGTACAAAATCGGGACTCCTTGGGATAGTCATGTTTTATGGTAAGGTACCGAGGTCATAATGTACGGTCACGTGGTAAACGCCATGGACCGACCCACGTGCCCATTGTACTCAATATAGTGCTACACCCCCATCCTAACTACGCTTTAAAGGAATGCAACATTTGCCGATTTTTCTTCCTCATAATATGAAGATGCCCTTATACCAATACGGTCTGCCTATTACAGTGGTTAATCTAAAATTGTCCGATCATTTATTTTTTCTCGATCACCGGAAAACCAATGAATAGTTTTTAATAAAAGGTTTCCCATTCGAAAGCTAAACGTTCACCGTTCAATTGGTAGACATTTTATTAAAAACTATTCATTGATTTTCTGGTCAGACGATCGAGAAGAAAATAAATGATCTGACCATTTTAGGGTAACCACTGTATTTCGCCTTACTACATTTAAAACGAATCGGAAATGTGTCTCCAACTAGTCGATGTCCCTATTACGTGACTCCATATAGCGCTTAAGGGTGTATATATAAATTATCCATATTATTTTATAATGCACAGTGGTAAATATAATAAGTGGCCAAAGGCTGGAAAAGTGTTAATCAGATACTCATTTGAAGTGGCCGGACATCGCTATACAGGCTGTGGAGCCCGATACAGACAAGATAGGAATATAATTTTTACATATTCCTGCATATTTTGATATATGTTAATATATTTTTTAAGAGTGAAAAACAAAATGAATAAAAACAACCTTTAAGTCCAAGATATATATATCATTAGAACCAGAATTTAATTCTGTACTAGCATCTGTAAGAATCATATTTCTAGTATATTTCTAGCACGGAAATAACATGAACACATAATAACATAACATAAAAAATAACATAACCCGGTATGTAACCGCCGATGAAGTGACGCATTGAAGCCAGAAGTTTAAAGGGCTTAACTCCCTGTGTAGAGATTAAATCTGAATTACGCACACCTTTAAGTTTCATATAGATAAAATCTAATTACTTAAATGATTAACCCTAATTTAACTGACGCGGTTAAAGTATATAGCCGTCAATGAAGTCACGCATATCCCAAATTCAACCTGAGGTGTGCTTTTTTTTCTTATTTCGTTGCCTCATTCACAAGCAAAAATTAAGTAAAAATTGACAAAAATTTAAATGTCACCTCAGGTTGAATTTGGGATATGTAGTACAGTTTGACACGATTTAATTTTACAGGAAAAATTTGTTTGAATTTATACAGACATCATTTAACTAAAGTCCGCAAAATTATCATCTAGTTCTTCTGGAAAATCTTCCGTTTTTTTCAGAGAATCCTATAGGATTAGAATTGAGTTCATCCACAATTTCATCACCAAGATTTTTCATGAAAGTTAGCAAC
>SCLF01046407.1:0-11991 GCA_004367975.1 Mesochordaeus erythrocephalus
AACTATTTGAGAAAACCTCAAAAATATTTTGTGTCAAATGGAAAATCTTCTAGACTTAATATTATTTTTGTTTGGGCGTAGGAGTGTCGAAGTTTACCAATATTGCTATATATAATATTAGCGAAATTCGTAGGCCGAATACAGCGAGATTTGGTACAGAGGTGGAGGAAGATAAGGCGAACAATATGAGACAAAAATACTGATAAAGGGTTCAATAGTTATAGAGATCCTCCGCGCCAAATCAATCCCAAATTTACGTGGGCGGAAAACGCCCACGGTTGGTACAGAGGTAGAAGGAGATGAGGCGAACAATATGAGATATAAAAGTACCAATTCTAAGAAAGTTGTCGATAGTTATACTGAATAATAATATATTGCATAGGCGAAAATCTAGAGCTAAAATTATTCGTTTCAATGTGTAAATCAACAAATGTGTTGGGCGGCACAGAATGATGCGTGTGGGGGAGGGGTCGAATCTGCAGCGCACGGGTTAACTCGTAAAAACTGATGTTTTTAAAGTGTTAATTCCTAAGTAAAGGTCGTCTGGGCAACACTAAAGGTCGTCTGGACAACAATTTGGTGTGATTTGGGATTCAAAATAACCAACTTCCTGTTTTCAGCTGTCACTTCCGGCGGTACTGCCGGTCTAAGAATAGTTCCAAAAAACCCACGTCCCATTTAGGTGGGGGTCGGTAGGGGTCAATCACACATTCAACCACGTTTAAGGCCTTAAAAACGCTAAAAACAGGGTCCCCGTTCATAAGTATCCAAATGTGTGCTTGAGAGAAATGTTCCCTAAATCGGCACAAACGTTTTCTGTCGTTGGCCAATTAGTTTTCAGTCGTCTTCCAGTACTCCCATTTTCAAGCAACCTCCACATTGTGCTCAATATCGACAAATGACCGGATTCACCGAGAGTTTAAATAGAGGATATACAATCTATTATCTGATTTTATTGGTGTTCCATATGAAAGCTTTAAAAAGTATAGGGTTATAGGAGTGTTGTTAAAAATAAGGAAACACATTCCTTATTTTGGCGAGGTCCATTGGGTTTTTATCCCCAATAAGGAAACTTAAATTGGTGGTTCTTCGTTTCCTTTTCACTTGGAAACTAGTGGATATTTTTCAATGAAATTTTCATCACTAGTTAGCTAAGTGTTCATGCTTTCAACTGATGTATTTAGCTTGGAGATCAGTCTTCTAGAAATCGTTCACTAAGGAGAAATGTAATTAGTGTCAAACTCAGCATTATCTATAAGATGCCATTTGCTCAACCATACATAAATTTTTCGACTTAAAAAAATATTGCACCATTAAATTTTAGATTATGTTTACCAAATCGGAGTCCCACTTTTTCAGTTTGAAAAAATGTCCCGCTTTTTGAGACTTTCCATCTAGTTACCCTAATAGTAATATGCATTTATACCCCAAGTCGTTTTTCGTACATATTATTCGTTTTAAAATCCGTGTTTACTCGCGCGTGTTGATGGGATTCACAGCGGGAAACGTAATGGTATAAGACAAGTTAAGACTTCAGAGTTCAACACATAAATAATCTCAATACTTAAGAATAGATTTGAATCTCTATTATAACATGATAGGCCCATATTTCTCAGCGGGATATATTTTCATACCATATTTGATTTGATTTGATCATTTATTGCGTGCATATCACAACAGATCTACAGTTGAAAATTATTATAATATTAATACTTGTTTCAATACTGATTCTAATGATTTTACATTTGTTGAGACGATCTGATTCTAATGTTTACTTGTCGCTAATTTCAGCTCCATCGATGTGAATGATGCAAGTTACATCTAAAATAGGAATAATTATAACATATTGATTGTAATTATAATAGTTTTACTTATAACCCACCGAAGGAGTCGTATTTACTACTCGGGTTAAGTAATTCTAATATATATTTTTTTTTAATATTTGATATCTATTCTTGTCAGTGAAGTTGTTGGCTATCATATATAATCCGAAGATTATAGTTGTAGATTATAATACACCGTATATTTGAATTGTATTTGTGCAGTACTATATTTTCTATAAATTTCATAAAAAAAACGTTACGTGAATCTTAGGTCTTTATATTTCTACGGTAAATTATTTCTAAGCATATTCTATATATTTTTTCCCTTAGACATCCCTCCATGCAACCATTATTTATTAACTTTATACAATATTTAATTAATTTCCAATAGTATTTTGTACTTTAAGTACTAACTATATTCTCTCCATTTTGTAGCATTTTCAACATTAGAGATTGTGTATGTACCATAAAGTATGTTTCCCAAAATAGTATTCGCATAAATGAGAAAAGAGTCAAATTTCGGAGTTTTAAGAGTATTCCAGAGTATTGAGGATAACAACCGTATTATTAATTACAGTAAACGATAACTTTGTTTACCATATTTAAATCCTCTAAATCCTCTAAATAGAAGTTCAATGTTAGTATACAGAAGATTATTTGAATTCTATTTTAATTTTATTTTTAAATATTTGTATAGGTAATAAAACAGTGGGTGATGCCCCATCACATCGGGATTCCTGGATTAGCATTAAATAGCAGTTGGAGATCTCCTGTCTTCAAACGTACAGGGCGCAAGTCCAAAATTATAAGTTCTCCCGTATCCTTAAAACAGTCCTCCAAATGTCCAAATGTTAGACTACGACGACAACTACGTGGGGTACTAGCAGCTGACCAGAGTAATGTCCTTAGAAGTCGAATTGAAACAATGTTTTTGATGCCCTTATTGGTCAGTGTCAATTCTAGAAGAATGTGTTCGCATGACATAAATAAAGATATATTTCTGAGTAGTCTAAAAATTGGATTTATAGCAACTGGGTTCTACAGATGTATTACACTGAAGCCATTATGGTTAATACACAGTCAGATGTTTTATCTCGTGTGAACCTAATAACAGAGATCGAGAAAATCCTACTAATGCTGACTGTCTATTCCAAAAGACTAAGCTCAATCGTCATACATGCTAAACCCTGTTGCCGTAGAATCGGATTTATTTATTGTATCGAATGTACTTGCGATGAGTGTCTTTGTGGACAGACATTGCATAGATTAAAGGATGAGTACGATGTACGTCCTGGATGCACTGTTGCTGATTTAGACGTCTATATGGCAAATTTTAAACGTCTATTATATGCTAGTCTCGTGTATGCTACCACCAATCCAAATGTGTTATTCTCTGGCATTGCTGACGATGAGTTTCTAACCATTTTATGTATTTACTAACTTGTTTACGGCATTAAAAAGTTGAATAATTATTTTTAGCTTGGTACCTTTATTATCAGTTACATATTAGTTTAAAAAACATTTATCTACATCATTGCCAAGCAGTTTATTATTTTTAGAAGAGATAATGTTACCATTAAAAGACAGTTTAGGTAAATTCAGAGATTTAAACACAGTTTTCCAACTACTCAAATTTATAAGGGGTTGAACAATTCGGTGATATTTATAAAGAAATGTCATGCAACATTTATGAGCATCATCCAGGGACATATTTAACCAGTTATACCACTGGCACATTACCAAATATTATTCCTAATTTAGTATTAAGGTTTGTTATGAAATAGCAGTAGTGCAAACGAGTGTATCCAGTTTTGTCTCCTGTTTAGAAGAGATTGAGTTTTCATGGACATTTCTCATAAATAAATAAAACTTATGAGACTTAATCATTGGCGAATTAAAGACATAACATCTTGGCACTTTAATCGTAGTTGGAGAAGCTACGGGAAGATTTGCTCCACGAAGTATCGTATTTATCATCATGGAAATTTGTCTGCGAACACAAAGATTACATTTATTTTGGCTTGGCAGCGGATTTAACCATAATACACAACGGGACATTTAATGATACAACAAGTCTAATGATGGTGGTGACCGAAAATTTGCCGAACCCATTGTGTTTTGCTTAATGAAGAATAATATAAAACCAAAATTCGTTTGAATTTTGAATCTGCCGCCATATCTATGGTTCAGCTGGAGTTTCCGATGATTAATCTGCGTCTTTGCACATTTCATTTAATATAATCGTTCAAAGCGAAAATGGTTGAACTGTTTGGAACGAATTACGCAGAGAAAACAGAATTAAGAGACATTTGGAGAACCCTGAAGTCAATTCCTTATATCAATTGGTCCGAGGGTGTCGCCCTGGTGGATAAATTATTCGAAATTTTATCCGCAATTATTTCTAATCCAAGTGGTGACCTAACGAATGAAGAAAAAGAAAAAGCTAAGAAAAAATTGTTACCATATATCAAAAACACCGAGGGTAGGTTTAAGAATTTCAGTTATCTCAACTGGAATCATTACGTGGATATCAACAACGACGACTTCAATATTACGGCAAATGGCAGCGAAAGTATAAACGCAGCATATAATAGAAGCTATGAAAGGGGTTATATAAACTTGGCAACAGTAAAATGAGACCTGTCCTTCAACATCGCCACCAAAGTATGAAAGTCATCCTTCGATCCATTCAATCGATGTCGATAACCTGTGAAATTGAACAACTGCTATTTGTACTTAATTCGCTAGCTTCACTAGAAGTAGACGAACAGAAAGACGACTTTATGTACGTAAATAAATTATTTGTTAATTAATTATGGCCGTGTTAATTTTAGATCTTGAAATTACATCATCTAAATTATGTTATGTTAAGAGTATTCCACCACTGAGACACGCTTCCGTGAATATAAATTCAAATACATCCTGCAACACATAGGACTGCGAACTAGAAGTGAACATTATTTATATATTGAACTCGGAAGTCTTAACTTATCTGATACCATTACGTTTCCCGCTGTGAATCCCATCAAGCAATTAAAACTATTTATTTATTACCAATTGTTGCGTACAACAGAATTATCGGACAAGATGGTACATTGATCGAGTATAATTAATAATTTTTAAATACTTGTTTTCGTATTTGTACTTCTCTTTTGACATTTGATCGATGCATACTGGACGACTTTTTTTAAAACTTGAAACGTGTAGGTTATTAAGTTATTAATAACTGTGAACACTTTCTTAATAAATAATTAGTTATTAGTTATTTTAAAATAATGATAACACTAGAAGTCCACCTCGAAGAACTCAATTTCTTCCGCACTTCTATATAATGGAGACATATTGAGTTTATTCTAATTAGTTTACTTTACTATATGCAGAAAAATGAATCATAATATTATTATAACGAAATATTGTCATAATTTAATAAATGAGTATTATATCAACAAGAGTACAGGGGTCCACGCATCAGGCAGTTTTCTTCCTATCAAAATATGTGCAAGAAAATTCGGTTTATAAGTACTGCTCTATGTTTAAAGAATTCAATAATTCCGCAAATAGTTGTTAATTATGTCTTCAAGATACCTAAGTTCACTATGCTGTAGTTTTTGGGCTGAATTAGTCCATTCTACTACATTATTTCGGACGAATAAAATTACAATTCGAGTTTCCTTATTTTGGATAAAAACCCAATGGACCTCGCCAAAATAAGGAATGTGTTTCCTTATTTTCGCGCGGTACCGGTTATAGACCCCGCCTAGAGATTTTTTTAGAGGTATTCCTAACAGATTTTATACTTTGATGTATTCCACTTTTTGACCAACCTTCGAAAAGTCCCGCTTTTTGACAAATCCAATCTGGTCATTTCATTTAATATTTATTAGCTATTTTCTAAGGTATGATTTTTACACGGATCCAACAAATCAAGAAGTCCGCCTCAATTTACCAATTGAAAGGTGTTTGCTTTTGTACAAGACTCGGATCGAAGAACGCGGACTTGGATACGATGAAGAACGTAGCTTAAATAATGACGAAGCACTAGATGAGCTTGAAGACGATTATGCCTACTATTACGCAACTGACAATGACGATTTCGAAGATTCTCATGACATCAAAGGCCAAATATTTGAATCAGCTATTTTATAACTATACACTAAAATAAAATGTAGATTTCCCTATTTGCTTGGAAGCTTTATGGAACACGCATCACATTTGTTTACATATTTAAATGCTTTAACACAATATCTGTATTTCAGAAAAATCAAAGTTTTTGGACTAAAACTACTATTGAGTTGATTTATGTTGACAGACATAAATATTAAGATAATTAATTTATTATAGCAAGCTTTCGAACTTTAGTTCATCATCACGCTGATATTTTGAGTTGATGAACTAAAGTTCGAAAGCTTGCTATAATAAATTAATTATAAAATTAATTATATTAAAACTACTATAGTGGCCAAATTCAAGGACATATTTTGAAAATAAAAAGACCATTATATCGAGAATGGCATGTTCTTTATTCGTACGAATTTCAAGACTAGTGAAATGTATGCTTCTAGTCTTTAATTCTGGTTATGGTAAGTGGACTAGCGAGAGAGATGGATGGCTCATAAAATATATTGATGGGGTGACTGAATTTTGCCAAGATTTTCATTCTGTTAGATTCTAATTTCTCCCATCCTAATCCGGACATATAAGTCATATCTCCCACACCCCTGTCACAACCTTAAAAAGTGGAATAACCCATTTTTGGGCTTAAGGAGGTTTAACTGTACGACGCGTTTATAATTTCGTATATTCTGGGAACAGGTTCGGAAGAATGAAAATCTTCGGAAAATTCGGTCACCCCATCAATAGTCCACTTACCATAACCAGAATTAAAGACTAGCGCGTCTTCCTTTTCTATTTTCAAGAGAAGCATACATTTCACTAGTCTAGAATATTCTCGATGTAATGGTCTTTTTATTTTCAAAATATGTCCTTGAATTTGGCCACTATAGTAGTTTTAGTCCAAAAACTTTGATTATTCTGAAATACAGATATTGTGTTAAAGCATTTAAATATGTAATACAATGTGGCCAATATCGGTACAAAACTTTTATATCGCATACCATTTAGTTGTCGGTCGTCTTCCAGGGATATATATCGTTCTCATTCTTGTCCAACCTCCACTTTGTGCTCAACAGCGCCAAACATCAAATGCTCTTTCGAGAACAATGCGGGTGAAAACTCGATCGCCAAATGAGGCAGGTGCGGAATCTAGTCAAAAAAGTGGTATCTACTAGTTAACCTGCAATCGCATGCGATTTCACACAGATGGAAAAAACTTCCAACGCTCTTCTTTTCCAACGGAAGCCAAAACTTGATATTTTGAACGATGGAAGCTATCATATCTTGTTATTTAACGATGTTAACATTCCCTCAATATTTATTACCGATAAAGTATGAGAAGCAAAATTTCATTCAAATGCTATTTTCGCAGCAAAACTATTCCTAGAAACCCAGTAATAACAGTGTACCTGGTGTAATAACAGCCCTGTATTATATAAAATAATTCATTAATTAGTTTTTAGTTATTACCTAGTAAATATTACCCTATGTAGTTTCGCCCGCCCGATGGCCCTTAGCGTCACCGATCGATAGTTCTTTACGAGCTAAGGCAGTCATTTTTTCCTATGACAACATTGATACAAAGGCTGAGTATAGAAATAGAAGTCATACAAATGAGATAATTGCAGTTGAAGTTTGCAAACCGTCTGTTTTTCGTCGGTACTTATTTAGTTTGAAAAGTATTTGAAAGCCCTGCAATGGGTTAAAATTTGAAGCAGATATGTTCATTCATTCTCGAGATATCTGAAAAAGAAGAGCCTTGTGGATGTTTTGTACCATCGCGGTATCCGTTGGTTAAGTCAACAAGAGAAAAAATACCATGCACCTACATCCGAAGCAAAAATCATGCAAAAGGAAAACATAATTGTATATCCCAAATCTGCCAAGAGTGGACTATCCTTGTATTTGGCTAGAGGCGACAGTGAGTGGAAACGGGCGCTGACAGATAGTTGTGGAGGAATACAAAATAAGTATTCATTATCTCTCACTAAAACACAGACTTGGCACAAAATTTGACATCCGTTACTTTGTTTATAATTGATACCGTAACCGGCTACTCAAAGTCTCATATATTTTGAAAATCTAGACATTTGCCTAAAGTTTCACACGTTCAGGGGATCAATCAAACCAAACGCAATTTATATGAAAAGACTAATGTTGAGAAGTAATGTTCAACGTCTTCTAGATTTTGATAGTAATTTTTTGCTCTCTTACGACGAGTCGAAACATTTGGGCAGTAATCCCCAAGAGTTTACATGTACTGGTTTAACCGTTATTCCTACTAATTCCTAGCCGATACATTGATTAATATATCCTAAATACTACCTAGCCGTTAACCCAATCTGAGCCGTATGGAATAGATTACTGAGAGAGACCAACTAGTGGACAAATGTTGTTGGGGAACGGTGGGGCCCTAACATCTATTATATTCTCTATTAAACACAATGCCTATTAATAATTTGACTGTGGAGAACTTTCCCATTTCTATCCGAAATATTCTAAGAAATAAAGAACCTATATATCTACGTATTAACGCTATGATCATACTTCAACAAAAAAGCATTTACTGAAGTCAGTAAGTTTTTTTAAAAACTTCAAAATTACGATCAAAATCTAGAGGACTTTGAACATTCCTTCTTAACATTACTCTTTTCATATAAATTGCGTTAGGTTTGATTGATCCCCTGAACATGTGAAACTTTCGGCAAATATCTAGATTTTCAAAATATATGAGACTTTGAGTAGCCGTGACGACGGTCAGTAAGTTTGCATATAACTTAGTTCCTGGATATCTCCTTAATTTCATTTTTAATAGCTTAATTGCTGAAGAAAATGAAGTACTTACTAAAGATTTAGTTTCATTTGAGAATATATACATTACTTGAAGATAATTTAAAAATAACATATGAAGTTCTAGTTTCATTCTAACATAGTTATAATTGCTGAAGAAATTAAGTGCTTAAATGATGATTTAGTTTCATTTGGGAATGTGTTTGTTGAAGATAAATTTTTGCAACTTGAAAACTATTTGCGGTCTAAAAAAAATTTTTGCCTTCAAAAGTTTGACTTCAATTTAATTGAAAGTTGAATCGTCAAAAAAACTTCGATCTCAAGAAGATTGAGTTCAAAAAAACTTGAACCTAACATATTCATATTTTATCAAACTTGAAATAAAATGTGGCTTCGTTTTCATATATGTTGACACTCAAAAAAATTGGGACTCAAAAAAATTTGAGACTAAAAAATTTATGACTCAAACAAATTGCCTCAAGATTTCAATTTCCAGATTCCAAAAAAATGAGTTCTAGAAGGACTCGACCTCAAACAAATTTAGGATGCTAAAAGAATTGATCTTCAAAAATTGAGTTCCACGAGGACTTGACCTCAAAATTCCAATTCAACAGAACTTGACCTCCGGGTCAAGTCTGTGTACTTTATGTAACCTCTATATTTGGGTTCATATATTTTGATCTCAAAACAATGGCTGAGTTCCATAGTTTAATAGAAATTTGACCTCTACTCTAACTAAGATTTGCCCTCACGCGTGTAACCTTAATGTTCTCCTCGTGAGTTCAGTCAAAGTGATTGAAGGAAGGCCAGTATTATTTTCATGACCCGTTTTTTAAAGTGATCCTGTATTTTAGCCTTAAAGTTGTTTCCTTTCAGTTTTGAATCTACCAACATCCTCCAAGACAGAAAAGATCTTTGTCCAAACAATTACTAGAGTTTCGACTCCTGGGGTCGTGGCAGGTCACCGAACTAGACTATACCGTGGGGTCAGATAAATCGTTCAAAACATGCCCCGTTATTTGCATTAACTCCATGTACCTTGAAGGTCATGTGGCCGATAAAAACTGACAAAATTGACTTGACCTATTCTGAACTTTGTTTTTTACAAGTTTTCACACTATAAAGTGATACAAAAGTGAAAAAATCGTCATCTTGTCATCACCTTTTTTGAGTTTTTGAACCTCGGATGTCCCATTTATGGGCCTTAACTAGATCCTGCGTTAAGCACTCGGAATTGGAGTCATGACGCGCAAAAACTCATTCTGAAGCTAACCAGATATAATTCCCGAACGAATATTAGTGACCTCTAGTGGCTATAACTCAGTAATATTAGTTGCTCGGTGGCATTTATTTAAAATTTGCAGCTGGCATCCGTGCACGTCAATGAGTCTAATCTCGTTGTGAAATTTTTTTTAAATTGCGGTGACTTGAGCTTAGCGGTGTGAGTGAAAATGGTGGTATGAAAATATGTGATTTCTCGGCACTCATCCGGTATTTTTTTTCCTTTATTTTTACACCTTTATAGCACGGCATACTTGGATGACCAATCGTGCAATCTGGATTAATCTTGCACTTTTTTACGTGTTGTCACTTCAGGCATTACTTACGGTTCCAAGCATCACCATATCTATTTAAAGCTGATCGACCCTTTGGTAATTCAAATTTATGATACGTTCGGAGTGTGGGCTCAATACTACAGTCACCAGTTGGTTTAACCGTTATTCCTACTAATTCCTAGCAGATACATTCATTAATATATCCTAAATACTACCTAGCCGTTAACACTATCTGGGGGTATGCGTATTAGTAATATGGCGTATAGGGGTTATATATATATGGTATTTACGGCGGTGAAGAAGGGAAAAGGCCAGGACCCTAATGGTCCTGCCTGTAATTGTTTCTCAGGGGAACGATTAAGCTCTGACTTATTCTATATCAAAATCTCACTGGCCGAATTTCGATCCACCACCAATACTTATTGACGTGTGGTGGCGGCGTGTGCGATCCATGGCCATATTATATATTTCAATGCATATGTGCATTATATTGACGCACTTCCATGTGCGTCTATTTGGACACATTTCTTAGTGTGATTTACACTTCCGTGTTGTCCCGATAGGGACGTTCATAATGGCTTTGATATTGCTTTGATATTTACAAGTTAAAAGGAATATGCGTTGAAATTCCCAATCGCTACACATCACCTTCCCCCTTCTCCGGTAAAATTAAAGAGTAAAGTGTAAGGCAGCGAGAATTAGGCATATAAACGAAGCAGGTGCATCGGTGGTGCAAACATAGAGGCAGTAGCATTGGCAGGAGCATATGTAGAATTGAGTGAAATAGCAGGTGAAGCTGTGGTGCAGTAGCAGGTGAAGCAGTGGTGCAGTAGCAGGTGAAGCAGTGGTCCAGTAGCAGTTTTTCTCCATTCTTATTCTTGATTGAGTCCGGTTGTAGTCGTATCGCCTTTCCCTCCTTGTGTTCGAAAAATTAGTTTTGCACATTTTTTTTGTCTGCTTTTTTGTTTTTTTTATTAAATCAGAGTTTACAGTTATATAAATCAAATTATGCAGATTTTTGTGCTTAATTAATAATTTTAATGAAAATTTAATATATTTTCATTTACTAATATATTTTCCTTTTCTATTGCTGTGTTTCCTACGTTTGTTAATTTTTGATAATAAAATGTTTTTAAGTAGTATGATTATGTATAATATTATAAAAATTAATGGTTTCAAATTTTCCACTGGTTTCTATTTTGTAATTGGTACGCTAATTGTTTGCTTAAAATAAATTTCGGTCACCGCAAAAAAATTGTGTTTGCACCGCAGATGGTGTTATTATGCAGACCTTTTTCTCACAGTAGTGACCTTGTTCACTACCATGGCAAATATAGGTGGTTGATGTTTTGATGCAGTCTCGCTCTCGGAAGGCAACTACGTCAGACGTCAGTGGGCTGACCGCTATGATGTCTGGTAACTCATCTAATTCTATTCCATGGTAGACTGTTTCTAAACTGCGTCTTCTCCGAGCTTCCATTAATCCTTGCAGCGCCTTTTTTAAGTCTATCAGTTGTTGATTATCGAATGTTATTGTATTTTCCTTTATCGGTTCCCGTTTTGGCTTCCTTATATTGTACATTTTCTCATAGGGTACCGGTATGGTGAGCAATCTGTAGGCGTGATAGTTATTCGCCGTTGGATTCTGCATCCATAGGGATAATGGTATATTTATGCTGTTCATGTCGATTTGTGGGTTACTCTGTTCG
>SCLF01046519.1:0-11987 GCA_004367975.1 Mesochordaeus erythrocephalus
GGGTCGAAGTCAAGGGTATCTGTTTTGACCATGTGACTTTAGAGGTCCATAGCTTCAAAGGAAATAATCGCAGTCTGTTTCGGATACTTTTATTGGATGCACAGGCGCCCAATTAATCTAGCCCGATTTAGTTGTGTGAGCTGCTATACCCCATGGGTTAAAATTAACGGTTTTATAAAAAGGTCGTTTTCGGGTTTTTGGGGGTTAACTGTACGAATAAGTGTACATTGGGAACTTCTAAAAATAGATTCGGCCCCAAAATGAAAAACTCTATCAGACCCACTGAGTTCCAAAAACCGCTGTTCTGAAATCCAGACCCGGGGGGGGGGGACGACTTTGACACTAGTGTAGAAGTCAACAATGTGATTTCGGGCACTATCTCCGATTGGCTCAAAAGTGGCTTATTCGACGCGCCATGATAGAGCAGCAAGGAATACTAATTCCTTTGATGCACAAAATTCTCCTAACATACTGTCAACAAAATACTCCTAAGGAGTTAACCCGCATACATTATCAGATTCAACCTTATGCATAGTAGTCGATAATCCCCCGTGATTTTTGCTCACTTAACTTTTTAGCTGATTTTTGTTAAAATACACTTTTACTAATTAAATATTTAGTGCCGTGGTCGTGAACGAGTTAATAGATAAGTTGTGAACCAGCTGATATGACAGTTTTCACACTTAACAGTAAATTACAGGTTAATATTCAATGACATTGTTCACTTGAATTAATAATGACAGGTTAAGTGTTTGGACAGTACAAAGGTCGTATAACATGACCAATACTAGGGTAGTTTCATTCACGGCCAATCACGAATTAGAATGAATCGACCAATTAGACTACACTACCAACTTCCCAGCCACGTTAGCTCGTTAATTAAACCTAAAAGACCTATTTTCCAGATTTTCGAGAGACAGATTCGTTGAGACCTCGCTGAGGGGAGACAGTAAATGATCAGTGATAACTTTTATAAAACCTCTTGGTAGGTCGCCACATTTGGCCGTCCGCAGTTTTTTTGTGATTTACTAAATGACGCCAGTTACCTACTAAAACGTACGGCGAAACCTCTGGAATTAACCACCGGAAATGGATATGAGCAATACAGTGATGTTGGAAAAATGGTCCTATCGTATATTTTCTTCTCGATCGTCTCACCGGAAAATCAATGAATAATTTTTAACCAAATGTCTACCATTTGAACGGTGAACGTTTAGCATTATAATGGTAAACCTTTTATAAAAATCGATTCATTGGTTTTCCGGTAAGACGACCGAGAAGAAAATATACGATCGGACAATTTTTTCTTCATCACCGTAATTGGAATGTTATCAAGTGTACCGGAGGTATCAGAAAATTTACATATCTGCGTATTTGACCGTATGTTTACTATCAAGTACAAATACATATTATTAAAGTTAGTTTCTGTCTGACAAGTCGAACCACAAACTATATTTCAACTTATTAGCCAGTGGACGATAAGGCTACGATTTTAGAACAGCCCAAACTGCAGTTCTTTATAAACTTAACCCTCAGGCTGCAGTGTGTGCATTTATTCACACACTCGCGAAACTAATTAGAGTGAAGTCAGATAAATTGTCCGATCGTAGGCGGAATTTCCGTCAGTTCAATTCGTTAATGGACTCACTAGGTTTGGAATTATGGTTAGACGTTTATTAGTAGTTTATCACAGAACTGGATCAGTGTAGGTACTTTTGCCCAATGGCGTTGCTAAGATCTGATCATAACCCCGGGAGTTATAACATCACTGCACGCGAGTTATAATAGATACGAGGTATCGCATAGAAATGAGAGGATTTGCCAGAGTAGAGTATTTTACTCCAATCGAACAGTTGGATGATCAATGGAATATTTCGCTTAGAAATGAGAAGGTTTGCTGAAGGTATTCGTCAGAAATATCCAGGAAAAATGCATTTGATTGTTAGATAATGTCGTCGATGAAGGGTATGAAAATTTAGAAGTATTGTTCCTTCCGCCTGGAAAACCCGGATATCTTCAACCGTTGGACCTTTTGCTTAATGCTGCTGCTAAGGTACAGATACTTCGTTTGAGAATGGTTAATTGACCATGAATTGGGACTAAACACAAAAATAGAAGCTGCTGGAAATTTTGCCAAAATCTGGCATGATATGGAAGCAAACATTTGTCAAGCTGCTTTCAGAAATTGGAAAATGTTCCGAATAAACCTGAATTACAAGTTGACCAGAATCAATCTTAATGTATTTCGCATGGGCTTTAATTCCGTGCACCTAATATCAACGCGCGTGGAATGTACATGCTCGTTATTGGCATCTTCAAATCGGACAATTTTTGTGACTTCACTGTAGTTCATCTCTAGCCCTCTATTGTGATGTTGATGATTACGGGTATAAGGACTAGACAATTGTCTATATAGTTACTAACTGTAAAGCTGTTTGGGGTCAAATTAGGTCATTATGGATCTTATGGGGTGGAAACTACGGTATTATATCTACGTATGGGGATATTTGCAATAGGCGCCTGCGTAATTTATTATTATTCCCTATAATTATGGACCCCTTTATCAGAAATTGTACTTTTTTATCGCATATTCTTCCGCTCATCATCCTTTACTTCTGTACCAAATCTACCTCTACACCAAATCTGGCTGTATCCCGTCCTGCGCATTTTATGAATATGATATATAGTAAAACTGATAAGCCCTGACACTTATATATCAAACAAAAATAATACTAAGTCTAGAAAATCGCACATTTCACACCAAATAATTTTCAAATAGTTCATGGATGAATATTGAGTTTTTTGTATTTTCGGTTCACTTCCGGGCAACATTTGTGGTCTACCGTTATCTTAAAATGTGCGCAAGAAAATTTGAAGATTCTTTTCCACTAGAGGTCGTCTCGGATCACAATTAGTATGACTCCCAATTAGAAAAAAATCCGGTTTTTAGCTTCCTCTTCCGGCGTAACTGCCGGTCTGAAATTCAGTTAGAAAAAATCCGAAATTTGCTTCTAACAAAGTATGGCCCGATTAACGGAGATGTGTGCATAAATTCACACACTTTATCGTGCGGGTTAAAATACCATTTTCTCGGCCGTAAGTTAATTTTCGTAACCAAACGAAATTGCATCATTAAATTATAATTGTCCATAAATGTTTTTATTCGTCAAAAAAACTTTTTTTTTTCTCAACATAAATAAATCTGTAAGTTTTGTCGCATTATATTATTCTGTATTCCACAGCTTGGTAATGGTTCAAATTGTTTCTAACATATTTATTCGTTTTCGAGATAAATTGTTTTCATCAGTAAATAACTACAATTCGATGGTGAAATATTGTTTTAATCAAGAACATGTTCTCAAGGCAGAGAAAATGTCATTGAAAGATGTCATTGTTCACTAATGCGTAGCTTCTAGAAGACTAATCCCCAAATTAAATATATATATTGAAAGACTGAGCACGCAACTTTCTAATGGTAATTGTTCATTAAAACATTTTTACTCGTTTTCGAGAGATGGATACGCATTTAGACGTTGCTCAAATGAGGTTTGGTATCAAATGATTAAGACAAATAACATAGGTCAAGTTTCCATCTTATCTAGAAGATAACCTAAGACCACTTAAAATCGGCCTTTGTTTCTCACTACTAAAATATACACACAAAAGGGTTCAGATCCAGATATTGTTTAACATGTACGCACAAATAGTTTCCTATAACACATGTGTAGACGCGTATTTGGGGTTTAAAATAAAAAAAATATCCATGTATTTTCTGGCTCATCGCTAATAATATTATATCTGGAGAACTATTTATTTGTTTTCCCTGTTATCACGAAAAGGTTCGTGAACGCTGAAATCAATTTTCTGTCAAATTAGAAATTGCTAGTTGATAACTTGATCAATTTTTCGACGTAAATTTTCGAATATTTAATTTTGAGGCTCTCAACTCCAAAAAATCGATTTCCGGTTCCCATTTTTGGAACATAACCCCTGTGCACACATTTGCGCAAATTTAGACTCATGACTCTACGCTAATAATATTACAACTCCATAATTTTTTTTTGTTTACTCTGCTATTGAATAATATAATATTTATAGACATATTACCGCAATAAAATAAGATTGTACAGTTTAGAAAAACGAAACAACACAATTAATCTGAAAAAGCTCGTAAATTTCCGGTTATTAAGCAGCATTTCCGGTCTAAAAATTGTCGTAAAAGATGCGGCGTGGAATTTGAGGGGGGAGTCCTCGGGACATTATGATGTAGCTCTGCTCAGTTTCGGTTAAAACGCGAAAACTGATCGATGAGTGAAAATAGGTTCAAAGTGTGCACATGAGAGTTAATATCATAGTCAAGAAGTCAATTACAAAATACGGATGCATATTGGATGTACAAGACGGTAGCAAAGACTAGTCCAGGACGATTAAAACCTATATTGGATAATTGATTTTTTTGTAACGAAAGAGGGCAAATATTAATGAGTTATTAAATAGTACTTAATTGGGTGGTTTATTCGCATTAATGGATTATATAAAAATGACGTTGAAAGATTTGGCCATGTCCTGTCTATTTGACATTGAATGTGACATTGGGCTACACGTCAACAAGTCTATTAAATTGAAATATGTCTGCCGGTTAATTTCAACAACAATATGTACATTTGTCTGGCTACAGCCTTTATGATAAGAATAATCATACATTTAGATGAGTATATTTTGATCTATCACTTATTTGTTGTAAAATGTATTTTAAAATAATGTTTAGTATACAGCGAAAATGTAAAATTTAGCATTTTGGCTTGCTCAAACGCCGAACCATTGAATATCCAAAATGCGACTGCTGGACCAGTATGTGATATAGACCATTTTTTATTCAAAAAAATTAAATATTATTATTGAAAAAACTAATTAAAATAATAAACCAATTATCCCAAGATGTCGGAATGTCGAAAATTAGCAATAAGCCATAAATCTATATTAAATATACTACATATATATTATTATTAATTATTAATTATCATGTTAACAAATCAGCGTATTATTATACAAGGTTTAACCTCTAATAGTATTCAGTTTTATACAGCACTATTCCTTAACCGCTGGATACCACACCTGCCTCATTCGGTGACCGGGTATAACATCAACAGTTTTCTCAAACACCGTACATTCTCTCGTTTTATAATGTTGCATGATTAAAGACGTATTCATGGCCGATGTGCTGGTATGTCTGTTATGAAAATATATATATTAGTACTTATTTTACACAGATGCATAAGCTCGGTGTACAAGCTCTATGAAGACTTTTCTTCGTCTAACGTATTCTAAGGGAGAAAAATTTATGTTTTTGTTTTCATGTGATCCACAGATGAATGGTCAATGTGTAGACAGAATTTCAGCTTATAGAAATCAGTAAGTTAGGTAAATAATCACTTCATTCTGTACATGTCATTTACAGTATACACTAATACGACTTTTCTACTGTACTAAACCAAAATATATATTTTAAAACGAGAATTACCGTTAGATCGGCAATGGGTTAATCTTTAATCAGGCTAAATTTAAAAACGATACAATGTATGGTTTTCGAGAAAATGCGAAAGATAGACTACCTAAAGCATACATGAAAAGTAAAACGCCGCACAAAAGAAAATCTAGCTCCACTTGGCCAGATGTCAATTCACAGGAAACGTGACATCTTATCCATGCGGTCACATTGCCGCATTCGACCCCTGGAAACAAGAGAAACGCTTCAATTTGTCATCTAGTTGATTGTTATTATCGGTCCACTGCGTTTGATGTCTAATTGAACTATTTTATGTTTTGGTCGTTTTTTTTTCAAGGCCAGGAGAGTCTGGTGTAAACAGTGGGCTGTCTTATCGACCTCCCTTTCAATATATATTAAAGCAATTATATATATTTGGCAACAAATCATATTTTTGGGTATTTGCAGGAGTGAGCAGTAATGACCACGATAAACCGGCGTTTCGTTGCGCTTCGCCTGGTTACTAACAAAGAGAGAGAGAGGCCGCCGCTCAAGGTGATTCAACCCCTTTTGGTTCATTTGCCCTTTTGCCACAAGTGTGACCAAAAACTAGAACAGACGAGTGAGAAAAATGACATCTGTCCGTAGCGCGGGCCATCACGCCTCCCCCACCCAAGGGCAGAAGAGCATCAACACGTGGCAACTGACTCGGGGGAGGACGTGCCGCTTTTTGATATATAAATGTTGAAATTTTGGCATTACATTCAATCAATTGCGCATATGGATCGACAAAGAGATTTGACTAACAATTATGGAGATTAAGATAGCATTTGAGTGAATGTGAAAAAATTCGAAATTTTCGAAATAAAGTCAACTTCATGAAGATGCTTTTCCGAGAATAAAATGTCTATAGCGAACATGCGAAACTTATTTAAAAAATACAGAAAATGTTTCTGACTCGAGTACCACTAATTTGAGAGAGAAAGATAAGATTTAACTCCCGGGGTTAACCCTAATATTTTTGTGTGTCCGATTCTAATTACGGGGTATTTATAAGAAACCGTTACGATTTTAGACATTTTCTAAATTTTCCAAAATCGATCTCTTATCTTTCTTTCTAAAATTAGTGGTACTTCAGTCAGAAACATTATATGAAGTGGTAGTCTAGTCAGATGCGTCCCGATTACAAAATTCGATTTTTTTTTAAATTTTCGACCCAGCATTAAAATGTTGGAGAAACCGGTATATAAATATATATAATTTACTGTGTAAATAAGAAACTACTGTATAAATATTGGCGATGAACGGGATATAAATTCAAAAACCTAGCGGTTATTCATCAAATAATCGATATAAAATCAAGTCTAAAAGACTGTACGATAACGGAAGTGATAAAATAAATGTATTTCTCCAGAGACCAAGTCTTTTCTGACTCTTGAATCTCGCGAGTCTGGTCGTCATAGAATCCACAAATAATCATATGAATACATCAATATATTTATTTGATTTTATGAATATCAATAAGGTTCGACTTAACATTAATAATTAAGTTATTATAATATCGATATTCCGAATCTACGTGAAAAACTATAATTTATATATAATGCAGACGCCAGATGGGACTCGCCTAACAGAAGGATTGATGGAGAAAGATAATATTTAACTCCCGAAGGTTAGGGTTAGGCGCAACCCTAATTTTACTGTCTAATTTAACAACTCAATTATGCTTGTTTAACACTTGGTTTTTGAATTTCAAATAAAACAAGCTATTATACATGCAAGAACGGGTTGTTAAATTGGAGAGCAAAGCGTGGATAACCTTAATATTTTGCGTTTATCAGATTATAATTGTGCTATTTATGCGGAACCGCCAAAATTTTTAACATTTTCGAAATTTACCAAAATGTAAAAATAAATGGGTTGTTACATTGACTACCCTAAGATTGTGCCTGTGTCAGTTTCTAATTGCGAGCTACTTATTAGGGAGATTATTATTGATCTCTTATCTTTAGCCACCCATCTTTCTGGTAGACGAGTCTGGGATGTCCCCGCCAGATAAGTTCCGGTTTTAGCGCCTACGCGGAAGTGAAATTGCGACTTAAAACACGCTTACAGAAAACTAGGTCGTCTAATTATCTACCTGGTGCTTAGCATGTTATTTTGTATTATGCCGTACACAATGTATGGAATTCCCTCACTTCCGATTTTTAGCGGAAGTTATATCGTTTCTAATATTATATTCTTTATCTACACCAAAAATGACTACGGTTTTCACTTCCGGTGCTAGCGCCTATCCTGAAGTGACGGGTAGATCTACCCCTACGCTGCAATCTGTAGCCGTTTGACACTCGTAAACTAATTATTTCAGCTCTCGACATCCACATGTTTCTTATTTATTATGGGTATGCATGCCAGTGACAATATAAAGTATTCAGTATAATTTACTGCCAAATTGGTCGAAATTATTTTTCGTTTCTATTCAAAAAGTTACGCACCATTATATACGCTTACATTTTTAGGTCAGATAAATATCAACAGGGGAAGTATTTGTCCAGTTTTTTTCCGCAATTTTAGGATTTTTCGTTTTTTGGGTTCACTTCTGGTCGAAAGTTATCATAAAAATGTGCGCAAGAAAATTCGGTCTATAAGTTTTAAATTCTAAAAAACTCTCGAAGGTTAGAACCTGACCCAAGCAAAATAATAGAGTTATCTATGGCAACCCTACTTTTCTCTTTACTTTAACCCAATTATGCTTGGTTAACGCCTGGTTTATAAATTAAAAATAAAACAAAATTCTGGTTAGCGTCCAAAATGTAAGAATAAACGGGTTGTTACATTTTCTAAGACTAAGATTGTGCCGTTTCTAATTGCGAATCATTCATTAGGGTTAGAATCACTTTATTATACCAACAATAATTGATCATATTGTAGTACAAGAGTTAAAACCCATCTGTTATTGATGTCCGCCCTTTCGCCTCCTATCTTTGTGGTAGTCTAGTCCCGTGACGTGCCATATTTTCCCTATGAAAAATCGGCAACACTTGCTAAAAACAGGTAAAACGCCATGCATATAAAATTAGCCAAATTCAAATTAGGTGTCTGTCAAATAGAACAAATCTATTTTTTCGATATTATTTATTCAAGATAGGGCTCAAGTCTTTGCAACAACTAGACCTGATCGACACATATTATTGGAAGTACATCTGTTTATTCTCTCACGGATACTAAGAGAAAACTAAGATGTTGACCGTCCATTTTATAAATAAACGAGCCAAACTAGTTTTTCAAGTGCAATTAAGAGACTCTTTACACGGCATTTCCGGGTCACTCTTTTGATCAAAGTTTTTTTTCTGCCTATATGGCAATATATATAATTTCGCATATGTAGAAATAATGGTGTGACGTCACGCCTATGGAGGAAGAATTTCTAAATCATCCTGCGGGACTTAATGGCCTGAGCAGAGGATTCTAGTCGCGCCCGTACGGGGGTTATATGTAGTGTCTACTCGAATGTCTTCCAATGGCTTGCTTCCAATTGCCTCCTAAGCATGGGAAGCAATAGGCAGCGAGACTTGAAAGACGAGAGAAAAAGAATGAAAAAAAAAACAGAAAACAGGGACCCAGTAGAAGCATTTGTTGAAGAGAGCCAATTATAATTATTTCCCAATATTACTTTTAATCAATAGACACGGTTCTCTATATAAACAAGAGAAGGGGGGGGCAGGGTAAAATGGAAAAATACAAAATACAGACATAGATATATCAAAGGCCAAATTACTTCATAGATACGTAGAAGATGTATCGATTATTTAATCACTCTCGAATTGAGTTTTGCGTCAATTGGACAAGTCAAACAAAAGCCAAAATATATCAGAGAGGTTGCTGGTTTATTCAGATGGAACGATTTTATATATATATATTCCATATCAAGCGTGGTGATATTTTGTGCCACCTTCGTTTAGAGTGAGTAAAAGTATTTCTTGTTCCTCGTGTGATTAGTTTAGTATGGTACTTATTTTATAAGGGTGAGTGGAATAAAAGTAAATATGGGTATGAATGTAATTATATTCTAATATGGGTATGAACGATATTATATTTTAATATGTATCTCAAAATATCATAGATATTAAACCGTTAGAGCTTCAGATTTGGTTTAACTCGAACGCACAAATAGTTCCCTATACTAGACGCGTATTTAGGGTGTTTGAAACGGAAGCTACTTTAACGTTTAATACAGATCAAACACCCTAAATACGGGTGTTTATAGAGTACTATTTGTGCGTTCGAGTTAAAACGGTTTAATCTGTTTGAATATATTGAGATATATATTATAATATAATAACGTTCATACCCATATTAGAATATAATAACGTTCATACCCATATTTAATTTTATTCCACTCACCCTTATAAAATAAGTACCTGATATAAGTACTTACTAGTCTAGTTAGGCCCGGCAGAGGCACGAGACATGTCCCGCATTCGACAATTGAGAAAATATCATATATAATAAATAGGTTTGCGCTATATAAACCATATTATATCGATTTTATATCGACTCAGTTCTCGTCGATTCCCTCCAAGACAAAATAAGAGACTAGAGAAATGATGGATACTAAAACATGAGGAAGTAGGATAAGAGAACAGGAAATTTGAATAAAAGAGGTTCGGAAAGGGAAGTCTCAAGCCGTGGCCAGTTTATTTATTAGACGCTAAAGATACCACGTTCGCCACGTAAAATCCAAGAGAGAAGCTGATATGGACCAGGAGCCATGACTAAAATTAAAAACTCTTTTTTCATTTAAAAAAGGCATTCTAATTTTGGGAGATGATCCACGCGTTTTTTTGTTGGAAATTTCCGCAAATCATGTGCGTGTTCATGTTCACTTAGCAACTAATTCAAGTGATATTTTTTCCATTTCAACAAGATAGTCACTTTCCTCAATACAAATACAATGAACCGGATTAATAAATTATGAATCTTGGTCAAAAAAAACCTTTTCCCCAGAAAAGCCTAACATGGTTGGTCGAACTTGAGAAATGTTTTGATCAGGCCGCGCATCACCGCAGGAAGAGAGTTGGGTAGGGTCACATGATGTGCGAAGATCAAATAGTGAAAATGATGAACGTCCGAACGGCATCAATTCACATATTTTGTGATCGCGGGTTTGATATGGCTCGAAAAAAGGCGCTCGAATCGACGACGCGGTAGAGAAATTAGAGAAAAAAAATTTGAGCGGAAAATAGAGATTGAACAAAAAACGTGTAGAATGGTTCATGGATTTCATATTTTGAGACATTTGAGAGATTAACAGAATCCTGGAATGTTGAGAAGTGTGAGATTCCTAACCCATGCAATCGACTCAATGGAAGACGGCGGCCGGAATGAATAAATATCGACATGTTTTATATGATTTATTCAGAACAATGAGCTTTTATCACCGGGGTGGTGGTTCGATTAAGGGTAACGGACGATATTATGCATCGAGATAAATTAGGTTTTGCTGATTTTGAGTTATCGCAGCGTCAGGTAAACAATGGCTTCAAGACTTGTCCACCTATACATATTCACGTCCAAATGCTGAAAGGAAAATGGTTTGAGACGTTTCAAAAACGAAATAAAAAATCGATTTCGCGATGTAACGTCGAGCCGTGTGCCCATTCCATGGGTTGGTGCCAATTCATGAGGCACACTACACGAATCCATATCTACCATCGATCCCATCCATATAATTTATGCTGAAACGAAATTGCCATTATTATGTCACGGATAGGTAAAAACGTCCCAGAGACTAATTGTAACGCCTACACCCCTGTTATATAAGCATATATAATCTTATTTTTCCACATTTTCTGATTCGTTCACAGTGGGTGGGCCTCCTTCCTTTGTTGCGTCTTGTTCCTTCAAAAGATTGAAACCTTTGAAAAGTTTTCGAACTTCTTCACGCGGATACGGTCTGAGGGCCAGGCAAGTGGGGTAATTTTCGGGTTGCTCCACCCACAGCTTATAGTCGATCTTGTTCTCGTCTAATTTCTTAGTCAATTTGTTCAGGTGATGTTCACTTTTGGCACCGAGGACAACCTTGTGCATACTATCAAGGTCGATTAAATAGTCAATTGTGTCTATTGGATGATAATAATGCTGAACAAGCTATAATATATAGTGGCGAATTTGCAACATGCGCTTAATTTTTGGCCTTCTTTGTTCGAATATTGTTAAACGTGTCGAAAGTGGTTTGTGCACCTTTCGCACACCCATCGTTTATTCTGACTGTCGAAAATCGATTTGTTATTTTATCCGTTTTAATTTATCCGAAATATGTTAAGTTAACCCTCACCAGGAGTTAGAATTTAAAATTAGTAACACAATTTATCTGTGATTCCAGCCCAAGATTCTTTATTTTCGTAAATTCTCTTATTTTCTTCAAATCCGACTTCGAATGAACCTTATTCTTTTCGATGAGTCATCGATTCTATGGTGAGAAGGGCTGAGTTGAGATTAA
>SCLF01046630.1:0-11986 GCA_004367975.1 Mesochordaeus erythrocephalus
GGCCGATCGACTGCTCCGGGGCGTGGGGGCAGTTTTGACAGGCGTGTTAAATGCACAAATTGGATCTAATATTCTGAGATAAGAGGTACTTACGTAAATTTTTCCACATCGCTTCATGACAGGCTAGAAATCCAGCACGAATAACCTTTTTGACAACGTCACATCGAGCTGAGAAAAACCCTTCTTCCTTATTGAGGAAACCCATCAATTTATCCTAAACATAGTAAATCAGTAACGCCTCAATAGCGCTAACCAGTAGATAACAGAGCTATCTGTTTTAAAACCTGGTGCCTTTTCATGATTAAAGATTTATCCACTGACGACTTAGTTAAATCCCTATTTATTTAAATATGAGTGTGGCTGAGTACAATATCCCCCAATCTGAGCGTTGTAAAAAAAATGATTTTAGCTGGTAGCAATACAAATAAATTAAACCCTATTATAAAAAGCTGATACGATAGGATTTTTGAGCTCAAAAATGTTTTTTAAAGGAAATTTATCAGTGATTTTTTAATTGTAAACAAATTACTCAGTTTATATTTTCTCATTAAAATATTCCACTCTTAATGTATTCGAGCTACAAGATTAAAATAAATCGATCTATCATCCAATCAAAATAACCCAAATATGAACACGTCATACGTTGACCAATAAGCTTCTTGCGAAACTTGGGGAATTTTCATGAGTCAAGTTTTTAAAAGAAACGTTAATAAATAATGCGGCAATGCAATCCTAATATAATGTCCATGGGCAAGGATACATATTTTTGTATGAATGAGAGAAGCTCAAGTGAACACGATCGCTATAAAATCAAGTCTGTCAGAATCCGGGTAGAATGATGCCAAGTATACACGGTCATTGTCACAAAATGGCCATGTTTACGAAGCATCTTCGTGTATCATAGTATAATCCGCCAACAAGCAAATTAATTTCCAACTATCAACCCTTGAGGTTTTAGCCTTTTCTTGCGAAGTCCCATGAGCATTTCCAACGGCTAATAATTCACCATTCGAAACCGAACCATGGACTTTCAATTGACCAATATATTTTTTCTCCCGATCTCATAATATTTGGGATCTTGGCATGTTTTCTGGATCATGGCAGAATGGGAAAGTTGACTTCTTCGTACAGTTAACCCCCCAAAGAACAAAAAAAAAAAAAACATTAAAATTACCATAACTGGAGAAGAATCAATTATACGCACTTTTGCCAAGGTAAAACTTTGATCGTGAAGCCATACTCAAAAACATATCAAATTTTAAGGGTACCTGATAGATTTTATAATAGACTTATTATGTGGAGTGAGCGAATTTAAGTCAAAACTGTCATTTCATGAAGTATCCCGGATTGGATCGAAAGCGGATTTAGTTGCGACATAACTCAAGCTTCAATTCTGCTCAGAGGACCGACCCCGAGTTCTTAACACGAGACCCGTTATAGGCCAAAAATGGACCGAAAAAGTAACAAAATCACGAAATTTTCACTTTTCGGTTTTCTTGTGGTTTGGAGAAATGCCAACATCACAAAGTATGTTCATTAAAAATTCGACTCGAAACAATTGCACTAAAACTATAATACAGAACGGTCAAAGTCAACTATACTCGAATCATTTTTGTCTTTAGAGGGGGTTAACTGTAAGAAAGGACATTCTGAAACCAGATTAAAAAAAAACTCTATCAGACTGAGATTATTTGTTCTTAAGATATGGACCCCTAAAGTCATCTTGTCAAAGCAAACGAATTTAATTTTAGGCCCAAACAAAATGTGCGTCTCCATTTCTATATTTTCTTTTCTTTTTTATTTGTTTCTGTTATTATCTATATTATTCACATTGCCCAAAGTAAACAAATTGTATTTGAGCGGAGAATCTAGAAATCGTCACTATTGTTACTCATAGTTTTATACTAAATTAATGAATAAAATCGTAATAATTATATAAATGTAATAAATAGTAAATTTTAGAAGTGACCAGAAGATGCACCGAAAATTTTTGACCCGGGGTCAAGGGGGGTGATCGAGCGCAGCATACGGTCTAATGCTTGAAAATCTCATTTTTATGCCAAAATGTCATGCGTGTGCCAACTCGCTGCGCAACTGTTAAAGTACTGTTCATCATTAGCGAGTCTAGATAGAAGCCATGCACTGTTCAACTATAATTGTACCGTATGAATAGTCAACCTAAAGATAAAATAGATGACAACCAATGTGAGCTATCAATCTAAAGCCAAAATAGATCACTACTAATGTGAGCTGTGAATAAAGCACCAAAATTTTCCTATTGCCCACGATACAATTGGCAGTATATTGTCAGTACCCATAACTTGAGAAGAATCAATGGTACGCACTTTTGTAATGTAACACTTTGATCGTGGAGTCAAACTCTATAACATATACAATTTTAAGGGTATTTGATAGATTTGGTATGAACTTATAACAACTAGAAGTCAAAAATGTGACTTCGGGAAGTATGTCCGATTGACTCGAAAGCGGGCTTATTCGACGCGTCATGACTCCAGCTTTAATTATTCTCATATGGCCGACCCCAAATTCTCAACACGTGATCAAGTTAAAACTAATGTTTGGTACGATCAAAGTCAATGTAGTTATCCGTCACGGTACTCAATATTTATTGCCCACGATACAATTGGTAGTGTATTGCCACGGGCCCATAACTTGAGCAGAAACAATTGTACGCACTTTTGTCATGTAAAACTTTTATCATAAAGCCAAACCCTATGACATATCAAATTTTAAGGGTATTTGATAGATTTGGTAAGTAGTTATAGCCACTATAAGTAAAAAAATGTGAGTTCGGGAAGTATATCCGTTTGGGTCGAAAGCGGGCTTATTGGACGCGTCATGACTCCAGCTTTAATTCTTCTCAAAGTACCGACCTCAACTTATCAACACGTGACCGAGTTATGGGCCAAAACATTGGAGATATATCGCCATTTGTATCGTGGGCAATAAATAAATAATGGAAAAATATTTCATTTTAGTTTAATATGAAGTGTTTCTAGAACCCGATCGGAAGTGGCGATAAGCTTAAAAGTCGGCCGAAAGTTTTTGATCCGGGGTCAGAGGGGTAAATTTGTGGATAGCATGTGTCCTAGTATCCGAAAACGCCATATTTGGCGTGCATGGCAATAACGTGGCGTTTTATATCGTGACGGTTAAATGATGTACAAATGTTTTAGTTAATCTATTACAGAACAATTTTGATTCTCGATATCTCCAGATTATCAATCCAACTGAGTGAGGTATGATTCAATTAGCTAATCATGCATTACCAAAAAAGAAATTAACGATTTAACATCAAATGTACGTAAATTACACTGGACTATTTACATTACTATATCTCCCCGGCAATCTTTTGGATAGTTATGACCAACAACAAAATTGAATATGGTCGACCTCAAGGACTACCATTTTTGTTTTTATTCGAATATTAGATAAGGCGATAAAGTGTGAAAATAGGAATGTAACGAGTTATGACGTGAAATTCCATTAGCCTATACAAACGTTATTGAATACAAACGTTATTGATCATATGATTATAGCGTTAACATATATTTACTTCAGTATGTCTTAACTTCATAGTTAAAGACGGAATATATAGGGATGTCAATCGATTATGAAAATTCTATATGACCCACCCATATTCTTATAACATTCAATCACCGTGACGTATATATACTTCTCTCTTTGGCTAAACAATGCTGAGTTAGGTCACGATGACACAAAGCGTATCATTGGATCTTATCTGTAACCCATATCCATCAAATTAACGATTTGGGACTATTCATAAATGGGTCAAAATGCGCTAAATACTAGAAATAAAGCATTTCAATTATGGCGAATCCTTCATCTTATGTTCAAGTTAAATAACGTTGAAGAGATAAATGTCACCTTGCATTTAACGCGCGATAAAACCCTATTCAAATATCTTTATGACTATATGGCTTGCCGTAAATACACGCTGGTTAAAAAAAAATCGTGAACTTCATATTCGATTAAGCCTATAATTAATTATATGAAGAGTTAATAAATAAAATAGGATCAATCATGTTTAACAAGTAAACCGACTAAGTTATTCCTGATTATTATGTATATTATTGTATATATGTATATTTAAATTATTACTTCCGCCAACAGGCTAAATTCCGTCTACATATATGGAATGAACTAATATACTAATTAGGTTCAGCAGGTAGGCAGAAGATATAAGAACTTATTTTTGTCTATGCCAACAAGGATACCCAAAGAACATTAATAAAATGAATATGAGTTATTGGGGTTAAAAGACCTTGAGTTGTAATCGGAAAACCGTTGGATTTCTGAACAAATGGAGACTGCTTGAATATATATATATTTACTAAAAAAATGTTGTTTACAACGTAAGACATTATTTTTTTTCTGTGCAAATATAGATACCCACAGAAAATTAATAAATTGAAAGCGAGTTCCTACCGTTAAAATTCTTAGTGCTATAATCAGCGAAACATAAAACATGTTCTGTACATGATAAGAGCGCGAAAAACACTGACAAATTTGGATTGTAATAGAGGTCCGATATTTTTGACCGTAAAAAAAAAACTCTATCAGACTAGCTAAGTCTGGTTAACCTCTGGGGTACATATTTCAGGTGAGGGGAGGTTATCTCCGAACACATATGTCCTGGTGGATACAATTACAGTATGGGTTACTAATTCGTGATCGGTCACTTGGGAGGAAATGTAATGACGTCACAATTTAGGGGGAGATCGGACATTAAAAAGAAAAAAATTCACAATATTATACGAGTTATGACTCCGGCTAATCGATTTTCCATTTTTGGGAACACATGCCAAGATACTAAAGTATATTCACTAAAAATTCGACTCTAAATAACTGCGTAAAAACTAAAAGTTTAGAACGCTCGAAGTAAATTTTGGACAATGGGATTTTCGAGGTCCATAGCTTTAAAACAAATAATCGGGGTATGCTTTAGATGTTTTATTGGATGTTTATGGGCCTAATTAATCTAGTACAATCTTTAAAAAGGGGAGGGCGTACGACCCGTGTCACTTTGCATATGCTGAGAACAGGTGCGTAACCGCAAGAAAAAACTACAAGACTCACTAACGCTGGTTAACCTATCAGTACCCACTTGAAGGTGGAGGCCGTTTTGACAGGGGAGTGCTAGTGGAGATAAGAAATGGCTATTTGCCAAAACTGCAGCCAAAATATACCTGGGTGAAAGCTAGTTAGCATGTCAATTGTAAATGACCAATCCCCAGATTTAACCTATACGTAAGCCTAACCCAACTGATCAAGGAAGACCTAATTTGACCAAAAACACCTTAACTATTGGTAACTATATGTGAAATATTCAAACTCGTCATTATACCCGTAATCAACAACACGCCAATAGAGATGCAATACTGAAATAATGGGTTTCAGCACAATGCGTTGAGCATTTAAGGTAAAAAAAAACGAAATAAAAATACTTTATACAACACTCTGTTTGGACGCTGGTATATTAAAACCAAAAGAGATATTTTCGAAAGAGAACAACCATTAGATCGAAAATGAGTCAACGGGTTAATATTCACCTGGTGTTTTCTTCTACAGGAAATAAACAGCAACCATACTTTATTCCTCGTAGTGATGGATCATCGCAGGATGACAACAAGAGACCAAACCATGATTCACGTAGTAGTTCGTAATCTTTAAGTTCAACCAAATAAACATCCAATGTCGAATCCCCAGACTGGGATAACAGGAAAAATCATCTGGCAAAAGTAAACCGGTCAACTGGAGGGGATTAGCTGATGAAACCAAATTGCGATTAATACGTTGAATGGAATTGTTCTTCAGAAACGCAGTGGGTTTGGTAGGGATGTGTTGAAGTGTGCTCATTCGCCAGTGAATTTGTAATTTATACCACACACCGTGTACCTAAACTAGCGTGAATTCATCGATTAAAGTAAATTTCTGTGAGCTACAACGGGGGGCTTACTAAATCAAGTTCACTCCGAAATAAAATAAACGCCAGAGAGTGATAAGATATAGTGCAAAGATTAAAATCTAGTGTGTTATGACCGCCTATAGAACATATATCCAGCAGAAGAGATAAATTATTTGGAATCCCGAGCGAAAAGTTGGGATCTAAATAAAGCTATAATTAAATAAACGAATGAAAGGTTTGCCGGCAGTATTTCACATGAACATGACTTGATATAGAACTAAACCTATGTCCACCTGTTTTCAGAAATATAAAAAGTTGACCCCACTCAAATCGATGAAGTTGAAAAGTTATCAAGGAAAATAATTGGTTCCAATATTATGTTACAAGCTACGTTTAGTTATTTACACTTATGTTACGCATTTAATAATGTACGGAAATATGGGTAAAATAAGAATAATTTGCAACCTTAATTAGTACAACACCACGAAAACTGAATGGTCCATTTGTAGCGTTAGATAATTAGGCATTCAATTTTATCATGTATGTATTTAATTTGGAGATTGTTATTCAGGAAGCGTCGTATTAATGGATGATGTAATTGCCCCGTTTCTCTCTAAGCGCACGGCGTACATTATCTCTCTAAAGACTTTTCTTCGTAAAATATGTTTTAATGGAGATATAAATTTTGTTTGCAAGCCAAAACGGAAAAATATAGTACATGAAAATTTAGTACGAGGGAAGCTATGTTACTGTATAAGTAACGGTGTTAAAATTATATTTAAATCATAATGTAACGGTTATGCAAATGCAACTTTATCGGTCAACGATTATCCCTAGAAATCCAAACACCGCAGTTAATAGCATATATGCATTGTTAGTAATTATCCGTTACCTATTCGTTACAAATATCAACTTTGTATAAAAATAGAGTGTATTGTCCCTCTCCCGACCGTTAATAACCACCCGAAAATATTCGAAACCTCGTAGTAAGTCAAAAGTTGAAGCAGATCCGAGAGATATCAGCGAAAGAAGAGTTTTGGACATTTTACGTCTCACGGTATCCGCTGATGTCAATTACCTCGTCCACAAACGCGAAATTTAGATATCTAAGGCTAAAAATATAAAAAAAATATTACGCATTCTTGAGACACATGCTAAACGTAGAAAAGTTATAATTTTCCTCGAAGAGAAAGACATAGAAATATAGTTTTAGGTGGTTTCATCTACTGGAAGTTGGTAGAGGTTAAATTGCAGGGACCGTATAATTGAGAAGTGGACAAATCTTTAGTCGTACAACATTTCAAAACGATAAATATTCGGTTTCCGACACCGATTGACAAGCGGAGCAGGTGTGGTATCTAGTGGTTAAAAAACGGCTATATTCCGAAAGGGAATTCTGTTCCTAAAAATCGTTTGGTACATGATATTAACAGTTAAATTGTATTGTAAAAACGGTTAAAACAGACCACTATAATATATAACTAACTATTAGAAACAGTAATAAAAAAGGTAAATGCATAGGTGCATATTTTGGGTTATAAATATATATTCGAGGTATTGTTGGCGATGTTAAAAATTCCGAATATTTCTATAACACTTAAAAGAGGATGCAAATAATTCTTTAGCCTTACCCATTTCTCAGTTACATCGTCTTTACGGACATAACATTTGTCAAGTGTCATTCACAAAAACAGGAATATTTTTAAATGATCCGAATCAACCTGGATTACACTTTCAACATAATAAAATCAATAAAATAATAGAAGCTAAGTATCACGTCGCAGAAAGCTAATATTAGTTCGGCAATTAGGTTTAATTATGCACACTTATGTTATTAAATTAATTTGAACTACTGCGGTTACAATATGTAAGAAAGGACACAATCACCGTGGACTGAAATTCTGGCGCGCGATAAATGTTTTTAATCAATTACATTAGAAAAATACGATCTATCCCCGTTCATGTAACACGAAAAAATGTGAAATTTTTATAATTCTCTACATATTTCGTGCCCTATTGCGAGTAGCTTTGTCAAAGGTGCCTACAAGGCCGCAAACCATTGCTGCAGGTAAACATTTGGAATATGCAATACCATTCCTTTACGCCCCAAAAATAACTTACATTTTAATTCACACCACCAAGTAGAATAACAGCCCTTCCATCATAATCAATTGCAATTCGGTTCGCGCAACCAAGTTCAGATAACCATTTTGTTGTCGTCATTTTGAATCAGTTTGTGCCCTCTGCGTCACATTTTTCGGATCTAGGGGTTAATATATTATTTCTCTAAACTTTGAAAATTAAAAAAATCAATCTATAAATGGGACAAATAAGGTATAGATATGTAAGAAAGAGGTCAGGTATATGTATCTCCGTCTCTCGTAAATAAAATATTAATAACAATAAACTCACAAAAATGCAAAATATGCGTGCAGAATTTTCTCCTCGAGCAAAAGGAATGAAATGAGAAATCCGAGTATGTGTGTGTTCTTAACGAATTTTGATTGGCCAACTCCTTCACCCGAGGTCGGGAACCAATCACGTTCAACGAAGTTGAAGCAATGTTTAATAATCAGCGACCAATGAGAGCGTTTTAGTTTTGTGTAAGGCTGTAACCTAATACTCAGCCATCCCCGATTATACTTCATAAGGTTTCAAGAAATATAGCCATTTCAGTTCAACTTAGTGACGAACAACCCAGACTCCACACTGCATTTTTCTAATCATTTTCCCATATTAGGCTGGTCAAAAATTACAAAATTTAGCGATCCTAAAATTCGAGAAAATTTTCACACTAAAATAACCTAATCCCATTTAAGGTAGTCTTAAACGCACACGTGAAATTTTGAACTTAGAGCGTTGTTACTCATGCGTCTGAGACAAGCTTTTCGGTATTTTTCAGATCACGAAACATTACAGGACGCGGGGGATACACGACACTGAGAGATAAGAGTCGAGTCATTGTTTGGCTGAGGCGCTAGAAGACCATGTACCATTTGGAGACGTCATCCTCTTAATGCCAATTTTGACGACCTTTGTAAAATAATAATAATTGGTCAAACCATACTTTGAAAGTCGATACATAAACGCATCTTTTCAATTGGCCCTCGGAAGGCCAAAGCATTCGCGTAATTAATGATATTTCTAGAACTATGAAATCGTGTTATTATTATGGGCATGAGGAAGAGCTGCCACTAACCACCCTTATTAACTCATGTGCACTCATCGAACAAATATCGAAAACGTTTTTAAATGTAACTATTGCTCGAAAGTATTTTTACGGAAATTTTCATTAACTAAACATTTACGAATGCAAACTGGAGAAAATCCTTCAAATGTGAATGTTGCTCGAAACAATTAAAAAAAAAAAAAGTATACGCCAGCTATGCAATTACGAAAGCAGACACTCGTAACCGAAACAAAAATAACACTAAGTATAACACTTATCGTTTTTCCAATAAGTTCTCGGGCGAATATTGAGCGTCACGTACCATTATATACCATGTCGGACCAAGTCTTCGGGTCAAATTGTTGCATGAAATGACTCGGCTTGACATACAATTTTGATTACTGAATAAATAATGTAATTACTGGTATAACAATCGGGAACCTAGACGACGTAATTGACAATTTGGAGAGGTTTTCGAATGGTTTTGTTGCGAGATCAATGGTCAAATGGATAACCAACGCAATCCAAATAATTTATTTAGGTACAGAGTGTCGTCTTTCAATTCATCTACTAGTCAAGACAAAATGTGCGAGCTGTTTGGAACGAAATACGCAAAGAACAGAAATAACAATCAATTTGGAGAACATAAAAATCAATTCCATACATACGTTGGTCCGATGATGTCCTGGGGAATAAATTATTCGAAATTGTATCCAAAATGATTTCTAATCCAAATAGCGACTAAAACCATCTATCAAAACTACGTATTATTGCAGAGAGACGACGACCTCAACGTAACGACAAATATCACCGAAAGGCTAAACCCGCATATAACAAAATCTACGTAAAGTATTTTAGAAACTTGGCTTTAGTAGACAAAGGTACACGCGAATTCAAAATAAAGAATCTGTACAGAAAACGACTTCGACTTGCTAAAAATTGGAACAGAATGAGATTACAAACACCTAACCATCGTAATCGCCAACAAACGACCAAAATCATCCTACAATCAATCAAATCGGTTACCTGTGTAATTGAAGAAACACTATTTTTTACTAGCTAATCTAACAGGCGAACTGAAATGCGGCTTTCTGTGCGTAAATAAATTGGTTTAGTAATTAATTACGACAGTTTTAAAATTTATATCTTGGAGCTATCTCATCTAAGTTATGTTATGTCACGAGTATTCCCCCCACTGAGACTCACTTCAGTGAATATTGATTCAAAGTCATCCTACGATCCATTGAACTTGTGAAATGAAAAGCAACAAATGCTAATATTATTCAATTCGCTAGTCGAAGTCAAGGGTATCGATGTGGGACATGTGATTAATGAAGTCCATAGCTTTAAAAGCACGAATTAGTTTGGTGAGCTGCCATGCCTCCATTAGTTAAAACAAAAAGGCGTTTCCGTGTTTTTGGAGTTGTCAGGCTTAACTGTACGAAGTGGTAAAATTTTGGACATTCAGAAAGCAGACTCAGAACTGCAATGAAAAACTCTATCAGACCCACTTGCTCTCTAGACCGGGGGGGGGGTACTTTAGACACATGTCACATACGGCAGATAAAATTACATCTAAAGGTAAACATAACTTTGTACAACGCTTCTTTTGGCGCTACTATATTAAATCAAAATACATTGTCAAAATAGACATCCCATTAGATCAGAAATGGACGAATCTGTAATCATGCAAAATTTCACAAATTGTCAATCGCTGCAAGAGTTTTATAGTTCATTATAAGTCAACTTAAAATGAAATATAAAACTAAGCAGCTCACCAAAAAATATGATAAATACATTATACTAGGTACTCAAATACATTATTTGGTGTAAATTAATTAACAATTCGACTTTCGACACATCGAGCAAATAACCGATTATGCAGGATCCACTTGATTTCCCCTTAGTGAATCCGCCAAAAAACAAAAACGTACAGCGAACATCTCGCAATAATACTCTACTATTTTGGTCACGGACCCTCTTTTTGACGTTTTTAAGGCATTAGGCGTGTACCTAGAAATTGACACTTCAAAAGTTTTAGTTTTTTACAATTTAAGATATCTGTGGCTCAGGAAGGAAGACGTTAAGCAGCACTTTCGCCTAGAGTTTTACTGCGCATGTTTTGGGGTACCTAACGACCTGCAATGGTGGCCGGAAATAAACATAAAAATCGAAAATTTGAAATTTTCCGTCGAGATAAAATCAACATATCGATCCATCAATAGTTACGTCCAGGCCGGAATAGAGGACATATTTATTCATCAGATATTTTCTGTTCTGAATAAATATTCGTAAAATATATTTTATTAATTATGACCAATAAATGTCATAAAATCGTATAAAATATATTTCACTATATGGGGCGTGGTGGAAAATGGCGAGTTCATACCGAAGTTGTTAATTCGGCACTCAAATGTCAAATTTATACTCCAGTTATTGATGCGACACTCCAAGTACAAAATAAATTCCAACCCACTATATGTTATTAACGCCGCCACAGATAAATCATGACTAAATTTCTATTTACATTTTTTCTAGTGACAGAACCTCGAATATAAACTTACCAGTACCAATAGAGCCCCAGACATTTAAACAGAGTTTTCCAAATCTGCTTACAAACGGGACGATGACGTCTTTGTCATATGCAATGAGTTCTTTCAGTATTTGTGCATTTGTAACTTGAACATGGCCGCCAAGACAGAAGATATGATCGGTTTGTTGGTCCTTTGAATATCTGAATATATACGATATATTTAGGGAGTTAACTATACGACGCCGTCTAAACTTTAATATTCTGAGAAGAGATTCGGAACCGCAAGAAAAAACTCTATAACAATCACTCCACCAACCAAACCATCAGTTCCCCC
>SCLF01046741.1:0-11984 GCA_004367975.1 Mesochordaeus erythrocephalus
AAATATATAGAAAACGAAATAAAATTGATAAATACCTGGGATAGTTGCATTGCCATTAATTAAAACCAGTCTTATTCATAGTTTAATCACACATAATATGTCAGCTGCTAAGCCCATAGGCACCCATGCTTTTTAAGTGTACGTAGGGGCTTATGATAGCAACAGAACGGATTTTTAGACTAAGAAATTACTGAGCTTGTTAATATTATACTAAAACTTCCTATTGACCAGACAACTTGCGGAATTTGCGATTAGCTGAAGTAAGGTCCATATTTGCACTTAAAGGGCTATGCCCGCCTGCCATATTATATAGATACTTCGTTGATTTATATGATAGAACAATTTGCAGTGGTTACCGGAGACGGTTGCTACAATGATATTGTTCATTACCAATGCCAGTCTAGTGCAGGGCTTGATTCTTCATAATAGGACGGCTGCTAAACCCATAAGCGACCACGCTGGGCAAGTGTAAATATAGACTCCTGAAGTATAAGTAAAACAACTATACATATATTCATATTACAGTAAGCATCCGCTAATGTCTAGCAATTTTAAGTAATTTGCAGTAATCTGGAGTGTGAAGTCTATATTTGCACTTGCAGAACAGTGCTCGCTTGGGGGTTTACCGCCCGCCATAATATATATATATACTAAAATAATATTGATTGGGATAAGCATTAGCTAGTTTAATAAGCTATGAAACTCTCCTAAACCTATAGATCTAATTGTAAGGATTACAAATACGTGACATTACGGCACCACGAAACAACCTAAGGGGAGCAAGGAGGCTACAAACTAGCGGAACTAGTGAAGGGGGTGTTACCCCTACTTATAAGCCTGGAGCAGAGTGACGTGTGTTTATATAAATTACTATAAATAGTGTGTATTAACTTTGTAGATTGTCATCTTGAAAGGGCACTTTATGAGCTAATGAAGTTTTTTCTTTCGCTCTATCGTCTCATCCTTACAACGTATAACAGCGTATCATTCAACGAGCGACTACTTAAAATTAAAATTCATATTAGAGTTAATATTTATCGTGCCAAATTTCAAAGCTATACTTTCTATGCCTTGCGAGATATTGTTCAAAGAAATTTTTATTTAATCTCTGACAGATGAAAAGTTTAGCTGATAAATCATCAATTAAGGTACCACACCACACTTAGACATTATAAAAATATATATAGATAAATATATAAACGCATGTTGGTTTTCCAAAGTTGGTGCCAACTATTAAGAAATGTTCCGCTTTTTGAGTCTTTTCATCTGCTTACCGTAATAGTAATATGCATTTACATATTTATCAATATGTTATTAATATATATTAATGAAATTTGGCATGGTCAAGGATTAACCAATTATCCATCTACTAACATGAATTTTATTTTTCAATAGTCGTCTGTTGGCTGATACACTGTTATACGTAGTAATGATGGGAGATAGAGCGAAAGTGAAAATTTTATTAGCTCATAAATTGCCGTTTCTAGATGACAAAACGTGGCAATAGTAAAAAAAATAAGGCGAAACCACATTTTTACCAATATCGATACGCCCGTTGTAGGTTCATCTGATATATAAACCCATTTTGTGGTTGATATTATCAACGACCGTCAAAAATCGGGACATAGAACAAAGACATCATGGTACTTATAATCCGCAAAGCACAAAAATGTTGGAACGTCAGCATAGAATTTACAAAAATGGTATATGCTGTATGACGTTCGATATGAAATTAGATTGGTATGAATGTTTGCCCTACGTGATTTACGGATTAAATTTAGCTCGAAATAAAAGCACAAAGGTTTAATCTCATGAGGCAAATGTTGGTAGACTTCCGCGTGCTATTGCGCATTTCACATTTAGAAAAAAGGATGCCAGAAACTACAGAATACTAAGTATTTGTCAGGAAAATGCAATTGAAATACTAGACACAAAATATGCTGTGGAATCATCCTTAAATCTGAACATTGGTGATTCTGTGGTTTTATATAGTCCGCAATGCCCTTCGAATTAATAAAATGCAATGATCATATGGCAAAGATTAGAAATAAAAACTGATAGAATTATTGTACCCATACCCAGTACCCGTTGGACCTCCTAAGCGTTAGGACGTGATAGACCCTAATTTAGAAAACAAATCAGGAACCTTAAATTCGAGAAAATAATGCGGAAATAGAACACATTATTAGTCCACTACGAAGGTCAAACAGGAGAAAAAGCCGAATAGGCTCATTACGACTATATAGAGCATATGTTTATACTCCTGTATATTTTTGGGGAGATGTTTTATCGTCATTCACTATTTTACTTCGTGTCAAAACGGTTGACGGTAAACCATTAGTCATGGTTCGCTGATTGGTTGAGCGGCTGGTTGATAAGGTGAATTGGCTTGAAAATAACAGTCTTGCCGAGAGCGAAGTCTCGAAGTCCCGAGAGCGAATATACGTTGTGTATATTTTTATTAAAATATTATCAGAGACGTTCCTCCATGGATTTTGTTTGCTCAAAAATTACAGATATCGAAGCTAACATGTAACTGCATTTTGATGTGTGTTAATGTTCCGATATGGTCAGAATTTAAATTCTCAGACGACTCATTCGCTGTTACTATAACTTCATCTGCTGCTTTTGCGTGTGCAAATTTCGATGTTATTCCACTATTTTCATATTATTACGCCATTTTTGCGCCATAATGAGCGACATAATTTGTTTATAGCCGAGCATTCCGCTTTCGACCTAAATGTGGTTTAATGACAACCTAGCATCATTTATATACCCAGGGGATTTAAAGTTGTTAAATAATCAATAATCCTGCATTTAGTTAGCAAAAATATTAGAATTGAATGAAATGTTCACCATTGAATATTCGCCATTAATAGTAGGGTTACTATATTTGTATTGTCAAAAAGCCGGACATGTTTTCAAAATCTGGGGTGACTTCCGTTTATAGAGCACGTGATGTCATCATCACTTTTTAGATACCAGTTACGAATTCTCCATAAAAATGTCTACCAATTTAGTCCAAGAACGATAAAATCCATATTTAATATTCAATTTTACTCAGTGTGGGAGAACGGTAATTGTGCAGCCTTATAAGCATGCATAGCGAATACTAAAATCTAATCTGGAAGCAACAAACGTGTCTATAGAGAAAGTCCGTAAATGTAAAGTCGTCTAAGGTTATAAGGCATAGCTGAAATATAAAGTACTAATAACAACGCCGTTTGTGGTTATTTTTTGCCTGCATATTTCAGTAGATTCTATTTCATTGTCCTTGTCTACCCGTCCATATTTTGTTGTAGAGCTGATCTTTCCCCACATTTTTTGGTTTCTAAGCGAATAAGCATGATATTATTTGCAAGAGGTTTCTTTTAGATTGTATTGCACTAATATAATCGCCTTCAGTCACTCAACAGAAAGCTTATTCCTCTCCTTGGTCTACTAGCTCTGCATCAGGGAGAAAACCCTCTCAACATTTGCATTGTGGGAGGGAAGTGCAAAGACAAACTGCAATCTTCAATAATTCAGAGTAACATTCGATGCTTTTCGCCTTCTCAGAATATTTGGTCCACTTCTGGTGCGCCTGTAGGACACTGAACTCCTCATCACTGTTGTACCTTTCTCTGAATTTCTTCAGATTGCTGACCTGGTCAAAACATTTGACATCATCAATGGGAACCCCTTTCTCTACAAAGTACTTAATGCAGACCTCCACTCAGCTCCATGCACATGAATGCTGAGAACTCTTGCTTCAGATCCTCCAGACATGCACTATACAGGCCTTTCACATCAGCACAGAACTGGTCACGGCCCTTATCAAGTCCATCTCCGCGTTTGTGTGCCATTATTCCCTTAACTTCAAGGGACATGAAGTTGTTTCTCTTGCGTTGATGAAGATTGGTGTGGATGCTGCTCAAGATCTTCTTCACCTCGATAACGGTGTTGTTCTCCCTTTCCATTGGTTTGATGTGGCTGTGGAATGCTGACATGAGTGAGTGCATGTGCCAAAGGTAGATCTCACTGAAGTGATTTTCAAGAAATTTCTTGATCATCAGGGGTGGCTTCTCCTGAGACAGAAAGAATGCCTTTAACAGCCAGTCTTGCTTTGAGAAAGCATCATTCTGTATTTATAATCAACAAAAACACAGTATACCTTCAGGTTCTCAGTGCCCACACCGATCATATTCTTGTTATGGAGGGGTCTCTTCAAAGTTGCAAACACATTCGTTCCCCCTTCATCACGTCAGATTCCTCCAATAGTTGTGTTGCAATTGTTGCCAGTAAATTCAATACATTTTTCAGACAAATTGTGTTTTGCTAATATTTCCGTCTCATTTCTTGGATTTTTCGGAAAAACTGCTTAACCGATTATTTCCTCGGGAAGATAAACCAATATATGTGAAAACCAACAAATGCTGTTAGCGAGCTTACTGCTAGCCCCCCTAAATTGTAGGTAGAATGTTTTTCAATAATTTATAAACCGGAAGTATTACCAGAAGTGTCAGCTAAAAACCCGAAGTTTATATTTTCTAATGATATAATAGCCTCGTTAACGCTACAGATGGTTAGTTTCAAATGTGTCTACGTTTAAACGATACAAAGAAGGTGTAGTTCTTACCGACTTCTTAGTTACACCATTTTGCGAAAATGTTGAACAGCAAGTCACCAAAGGTAGATACAGTTCAGAAGTTGACCAGCTTCACTAGAAATGACTACAAACTGTTGAAAATGCCAACTATGGTAGCAAAAATTTGTAATTATGGAGATGGATATTATTACATTATTTGATATGACCCATTAGGGCAAGTAAACAGCCTGGACAGTCCCGATGGGACTACAGGATCAGCAAATAATAGCACGTAGTATAATGTGTCTGATGGTAATGTACTCGTAAAATTGAAAACTAACGGATATAATTGCGGACACATAAATATTCAGGGGACAATGATTCAGACCATATTAATCAGCATTGTGTATATATTTCGACGTGCACATTTTGGACTATAGATAAAATTGTACTCGCACCTAAAACCATCCGAATATCGGATAACTTGACTAAAAGATTGGCTCAGTTTGCCAATTGACCTTCTCAGGTGTGTAATTCTTATCATAATTGTTGGATAAATTATTACTTAGCTTGCTATAAATTATATTTAGGTTGTCTGTCGTTATCTGAGCTCTAATACTACTCTACAGGGTCCGTTATTGGTATCGGTGACCTTATCAAGAGATTTAATCACAAAAGATAGCCTTGATTTACTGAAAAATGAACTGCAGACTATTCTAGCAACACATAAGTAACCTATTACATGCAGTTTGTTATCATTTAGACATGACAAGAAGCAGTCAAAACCAACTGAACCGAGAATGAATGTGGTCATATCGCGATAATGCAACTGCAGTACGTTCAGGTGGGGATTGGTATTGATATTGAATTCAAAACGTTTTACGTATTTGTCTGAAGTATTCTGAATAATTCAGTTTCCAATAGGAACTCCGATAGCGAGCAATGTATCAGACGGGAGACGAATATAGAACGTAGCGGAACAGGCATCAACCAATCAAAACTCGTAATTCCGGCACTAATTAAAGTCAAGTTAGTATAAGATTTTGTTTCGGTCCGAATTATTATCCAGTTTTTATCCCGTTGGTATAGAGTGAGACCAGTTGGATCAATTGTGATTATCTACTTACTAAATTTTTTCACGGTTGAATTCTTTCAGATTTGAAGACTATATAATTGCAAATAAATATACTTAAACTCCGTAAGACGAGCAGTTAAACACGCAAACCCCCTCCCCATGTAATAGTGGTCACTATTTTAGTGATCTATCGGTGATTTCAGTTTTGTAATACATTTTCTCTACTTATTAAAATACTTCACTTTAACAAAAACGTACCGAAATGTGGTTTTTTCACCACAAAAATGGCTACAGTTTTTGATACATAATCCCTAGGAGTTAAACTTCAAAATCAGTAATACAAAAAACATTTCTGATTCCAGGCCAACATTCTCTATGTTCGTAAATTATCTTCTTGTCATCAAATCCGGCTTTGAATGAACCTCATTTTTAGCATTTCCGATGACATCATCGGTTCTATCGCTTGAAGGTCTCAGGCGTCATTTTTAACCAATCAGTTCTCGATATGCAAATCGATGACTAATCAAAAAGCATTACGCGTATAGAGATGGAAAAAGGTGCCTCGCTTTATCTGGGTAATCCTAAGTGTTGATTTAACCGTAATTAAAACCACCCACCATACGTTTTTTAATGGTTTTGTTATTATTCATGAATAGAGTATTTGCTACGAATTACAGGGGATCTCTTCGGGCAAAGATGGGGAGAATGGAAATCTGTAAAAGTAGTCTTATATTGAGTCCATGGCGAGGATAGAACCGATTACTATGATATGCATATCCAAAAACAGTACCGCCAAGACATTAAACGATGTCTTCGGTTTTTCGTCACAACTGGCCATGCCCGAAAATCTAAGATATTGGAAGAAAGGTGATCACTCACCGATAAATGGCGGTGAGTGATCACAATTTAAAGTGGAACAAAGAAGCAGCAAAGTTTCAACCGAAATTGCAAAGAGATCAGCAAAGCGATTCACGTTTTGTGTCTGACAGTGTTAAAAAACATACTACGAGAGTATGGTTACTATTAGAAACCGACAGATGTCGGAGAAAATTAGAAAGAACAAGCTTTGGATTTCTTCCTGAAAAAACACCGAAGCTGAAATTGAGCGCCAGGTGCGAAGATTTAAGCAATTAGGAGTTTTTCCATACACAAGCTACATGTTAGGTGTGATACATTGGATTAACCAAAATTCACGCGCGTGCTATATAGAACTAATTGCATGGACCCAGATGGTATTTGGTTATATATAAGCTCGAATTCCTTAACTAATGCACAGCTGAATATTACAACCCAACACAGTATTGACAACGATTCAAATTAAAAGAAATAACACTAATCAAGTGTTGAAAAGTAACTTGCCAGACTCCGAAATACGTGCTTGGATAACCTTCAATACAAAATTAGCGTTTATTCTAAAAGGTAAGATACGCTAGAAATGGAGTCAAGGATTAAGTTTAAATTTAGAGGCGGAATGAAAACAGCGTGCTATCCAGTTTTGGAGAAAATCAGTGGGATACAGTGTATAAATTTGTACAATTTAACCAAGATACAAAATTTAGGCGGGAAAACATCTTAGTAATGCATGATGATGTTCTATATGGGGATAGGTAATTTAAATTGTTATTATAGAATGGAGTCAAATGCAATCGTGCCAGTCCTGGAAGATATCAGCTATGATCAACCGAGACCGTGAGGGATCTAATCGCTGATTAAAATGTAATAGTGATGAAGAAGAAAGGGACGAGGCAAGCAGCAGAAACACCTATCAATACAGTTAAGAAGAACGCCGCCTAGGGATCTTCGGAATCATTCGCCCCTGCGACCAAAGTTATTTTACGAGGAAGATACGCATCGGAAGCACCAAGGCGAGAAGGCAGATGTTTACCATTTATGAACAATCCATTATAGATGGGGAATTCAAATCGTCCTATATAAGATTCCTGAAAAGTTTCAACACTGCGTTGGTCAATCAACAGAAGGCAATGACCAAGCTGTAAATCTGTGTGGATTGCTACATAATATGCGGTTAGATAATGTGCCTCAAGCCAAAACAATTACAATGTTATTGGATAAACCACTTCCTACTATGATGGAAATTGGAAACCAATTAACGGTACTTCAGGCTTTGATTGGTCAAAGGGATGAAACATGGAGAAGCGGAAGTTGTAAAGTATGTAAAAATTCGGGCCAGAACTAAGTTTGAGAACGCGTTAGAATTGGGATACCTCCCGGAAACCGTCAATTTTGAAACTATGCAGTGAACATTCGCAGTGTATAAAACGAATGCGTAATTTCTATGTACAAATACATCTATATATATACAGAATTATCGATCGAGTCACGTTTCGGAAGCCCGTAGAAACTAGCGAATCAAACCAAGTAAACTACAATGTAAGCAACGACATAGCCTATAACGGTATTGAAGCGAGAAAATAGTAAATTTTTGATAGCGTTTAACAGTGCACAATTATGTATTTTTGGAACCAAAATGGCGTCTAAAGAAACATTATGCATATCAAGTCTTATACAATTAAACGGCACGGAATTATTACTATATTGTAACCGGGACAATTTTATATCTAATATAATCATTCACCGTTAATGGACGAGATTAAAAAATATGTGAACTCCAGATTCAACCAAATTTAGCATATATAAAGAAAAAATATGGTGTCTCAAAATCTAGGTGTTACCCTTTTCAACGACCAACTTAGTCCTAACCGGCATTCGTCATCTAAAGATTTATTTTTATATGTTAGTCTCATCTGGTGCAAATGGTTGTTTTTGAAGAGTATACAAGGTATTCTGAATATAGTTTCAAACGTATTCGAAAAATACCTGGTTTCAATAAGTTAGAGCCATAGGAATCGTATCTAGTCCTTCATGTCAGTATATCAACTGAATAGTGTGTTTCAATATACTTGAATATTAAGATCGGTCTAATATTAAGATCGGTCTAATAGAAGGGTGCTCTGAACATATTTCTTGTCAACCAGGCCATCAGCCTGGAATAAATATGTTTTTGACAGACTTACTGTCAAACCTCCGTGCATTTTCACACAGACGAGAACTTAGTTTGTAAAGAATATTTACAAATTCAAAAGAATTGTATTCAATGGGACTCGTATGCGGTTAAATAATTAGAAGACATTTGGATTAATATACAATGCTGAAATTCATTAGCAATCCAAATTATCGTAAACACCAACTTACAACGTATAAAAGAAATCTTACTTTCCACTAATCAATTAATGTATAGCAAAGTATGACAATCACTATGGTTTCATTACGATTTCTTCGTCGAAACAGTTTAGGTTCTTCTAATTGTCAAGATTCCCCAAACTATATATTCTCACGAAACTAAAACTGGTGACCTAAAATTGGGGTTATATAATACACATGTGTAAAAAGTGCCCCCCCCCCCTAGGTGGTCTGGGTAGCAAGACATCGGTTAACGAGACTTAGTGGGTCTGATAGAGTTTTCTCTTGCGGTTCCGAATTTGTTTTCAGAATGTCCAACATTGGACGCCTTCATACTTTGAACATACTTTGCGATCTTGAATTGTTTAATAAATCATAATAAAATCGAAAAGTGAAAAATTCGTGATTTTATCACTTTTTGAAAATGTGTACCTTTTTTGTCCTATAACTGGTTCACGTGTTAAGAACTCGGGCCCACTTTGTTGCCAGTCCGACATAGTTCACGAAATGTATAATTTTTGACATTCTGAAAACAGATTCGGAACCGCAAGGAAAAACTCCATCAGACCCACTAAGCCTCGTTAACCGATGTTTTGCTACCCGGGCCCCTAGGGGGGGGGCACTTTTGACACATGTGTAATAGAGATAGTTTGTGTTCAAAGTAGAAGTTAAAGTGAGCGTTCTAACAAATAAAAATTCTGATTAAGGATTGAGCTTCAGCTTAACATTATGTCGCAAAAATAAAATACTAGCGATTAAGGACCCTCAGGCCTTATATAGAAGGCTGACTATAATTATAGTGAGTGATTCAGTTTATGTTTAATATGTACCCTTATTTTTTAACTATCTTAACTTTTGGGATTATTCTCTAACACGATGTTCCGATATGTTCATATTTTTTAGGCTTGGAAATTTACAAACAAATGTTACAGCCCTAAAGACAGAATCCAAATGAAGAGTCGGCTCCCTTGATATCATATACGAAAACTGTTAGTACTTTCCATTCATTGCTGCAATTACAATATCGTGCAATAGAAACCTTGCTGGACTTTTGAAACGTCGATTATTATCTCCGCATCCTTTGTCCTTGCTGTTACTGTTCTACGGAAGTATTCTATTATTTAATATCATATTTTAGGTGTAGTATGACGTCAGTAAACTCCGGACAATTGAACCAACAAATGAACCATCAGGTGATGATATACTAAACCTAATTTATATAATATGACTAACCTAAATATTACACCAATTTTGTAGAGTGATCAAAATCAAACACAAGCTCCCGTTCAACGAAACCAGACTCAAATTACAACGCTACAACTAGCGCAAATGGCAATCGGTCAGTTGATACGCATAAATAAAATGTATTCATTACACATTTTAAGAACTTGTATCAGAAATAGTTTTGAGAACAACGGAGGTCTGTCAATTATTCAAGCTGTTGCAATACCCTAACGGTACTCCCGTGGCAAAAAGTATTTCCAAAGATCGACGAAAGCGATTAACAGATGTGCACACTATATTGGTTTCCCATTTCCGTACTCTAAATGCAATACATACACGCCTCCAGCCGGATAATAACCTACAGGTGAACATAAATATTTACAATAATTAGTAAAAGCATTCCTCAACGAGCATTGAAAATCCATACTTAAAATATATTTTATTAACCAATAGATACCCCACCTGGCTCTTTTGTGCCAGGACGTCTCTCCCTGTAATCTTCCCGAAAGCCATTCATTGTATCGTCTAAAGTTGCATCCACTGTCGGTCTAACGGTATGTCTATGTTGAAAGTATTTCTATTGGTTTGGGCACAATAACGACCAATTTGAGTGTTGTACAAAGTGATTTTTACTTTTAAATTCCATTTTCTCAGCCGTAAATGATTTTTTGGAATTCAAAAATACTTTCACCATTAAATTTTAGCGGTACCCAATGCAACAAAACAAAAACTAAGTTCCAAGTACTTTAAATAGTATAATACGCCAAAAGTATATTTGTATCATCAAAAAACAGATGAACATTTTAAAATACAAATGTTAAGGCCTTATGCTTTCCCTGCATGTAATAACCTTATAGATTATGATGTAGCTAATGAATTTTGCTAAATAATTTAGCTAATGAAGTTTTCTCGCTCTATTTTTTTATTCTTGCCACGTTTTGTCATCTCTCCCGATTACCCATGAATATTTTCAAATATATTTTATAATGTTGCAAAGCTAAGTTATCATTCATTCAATGTGTGGATTAACGTTGTAGATTGTCGTCTTGTAACGGCCTTTAGGGGCTAATGAAATTTGATCTGTCGCTCTATTTTCGCATCTTTACTATTTATAACACTTTATCAGGGCAGTGCGTCACTTGATAAAACTAAAATTTATATTATTTGATGGCGAATGAGTTAGTCCATAACGGTTCCAAATTTCAAAGCAATACTTTGGATCATTTGCTTGATATTGTCAAAGAAAGGACCGATTTTATTTAATCTCTGAGCAGAGAAGCGTTTGTGTGATGATTCATTTACTAAGGGATAGCACCATACGTAACCATTATACAAATATATAAAACATTGATAAATATATAAACACATATTACAATTATGGTAAACAGATGCAAATTCTCAAAAAGCCCGCTTTTTCCAGTTTTTCCAAAAATCCCGCTTTTTCCTGCATTTATATATTTATCAATATGTTATTAATATATATTTTTATAATGGTTAAGTATGGTGGTCTCCATTAATAAAGGAATCATCACACAAACGCTTCTCTGCTCAGAGACTACATAAAAGCGGTATTTTTTGAGCAACATCAAGCAAACGATCCAAAATATTGGCTTGAAATTTGTCACGATTAACGACTTACTCATTAGTCATCAAATAATATTAATTTTAACAAGTCACGCAGCAAACAAGTCACGCGGCAAACTTTCATTAGCCCCTAATGTGCCGTTTCAAGATGACAATCTAGAAAGTTAATTCACAGATTCGAAACATAAAGCCTTAGTTTCGAAGCCTATAAATTTGATTTTAAAATATTCATGAGTAATGGTTTTTAGCCAACCTGATAGAGTTTGTTCTTGCGGTTCAGAATCTATTTTCAAAGTGTCCAAATTTATACGCGTTGGTACAGTTAACCCCCTC
>SCLF01046742.1:0-20714 GCA_004367975.1 Mesochordaeus erythrocephalus
CATATGTGAGCCATCAATTTAGAGCCGAATAGTTGACTACCAATTTCAGCAATGAAATTCAAGCTAAAATAGATAACCACTCATGTGAGCCGTGAATTTAAAACCAAAATAATGGACCACCAATGTGAGCAATGGGGTTAAAACTAAAATAGTTGTCCACCAATGTCCGCAATGAACTAAAAGCCAACATAGATAACCACCCATGTGAGCCATGCATTTAAAACCAAAATAATTGACCACCAATGTGAGCAATGGAGTTGAAGCTAAAATAGATGGCCACATATGTGAGCCATCAATTTAGAGCCGAATAGTTGACTACCAATTTCAGCAATGAAATTCAAGCTAAAATAGATAACCACATGAATTTAAAGCCAAATAATTGACCACCAATGCCAGAAATGAATCTAAAGCTACAGTAGGCGACCATCCTCGTGAGCAAGGAATTTAAAGCTGAAATAGTTGACGACCTATGTGAGCAATGCTGTTAAAGCTAAAATAGTTGACCACCCATGCGAGTGATGAATTTAAAGCCAAATATTTGACCTCCAAAATCAGCAATGAAACTAAACCTAAAATAGATTATCACGAATGTGATCAATGCAATTAAATTTAAAATAGATGAAAACGAATGTGAATCATGTACCTAAGCTAAAATAGACGACCACCTATGCAAGCCATGAATTTAAAGCCAAATAGTTGACCACCAATGTCAGCAATGAAATTAAAGCTAAAATAGATAACCACCCATGTGGGCCATGAATTTAAAGCCGCCAGATTCGGAGGTCTCCCAGTTGTTTTAGACCTCCTATAATGCGGTTCCTCCTAGGCTCATCGTTCTTTCGCGACAACAACATCCCATATAATTCTCCTTCTCCCGTCATTCATTCACAGGGTCGGCAAATCGACAAGCGTTCCCAAGCCAAGAGGGTGATTCACAATTTGCAAAGAAAAACACGTCTTGTGCGCTTGCTCAGCTCTCGGGAAACCACATCAACTGTCTCACACCACATTCCGTAACCAGATTTTTGGTACTGCAGGTGTGAGGGGTTAAAAGTATTCATGTGTGCATGGGGGGTTAACTACATTGTAATTGATTGTGTGTCTCATCCCGTTCCTCGGGGGGTTAATGTCTCTTTTTAACTTCACCTGCCTCATGTACTCTATATACTCGCTCGCTGCTGGTACTGTAGCGGTACTGTAATCGCTACGTAATACAAATTGCTTCTTTAATATTTTATTCCTTTTACTCCTTTCGTTCATATAGATAATAATGGTTCTGCCCCATCCCGAAACGTTAGCGAGAAAAGGAAGTTAATAATTATCATCACAACAAAGTCCTGATGGCCGTGGCCCTGATAGACTTAACCCCTCATGGACTGATAAGTCCCATATACAGTACGCTATCGTTAGCTGTTCGATTTGTCTTTTCGATTTTCATAACTAGCGGCAAGTCGGTAGTGATACGGGAGAGACAAAGCCAGCGCAGATTGCTCTACGACCTGAACGACCTCCAAATTTGCTAAATATCGCGCATCGTCTATAATCATATGTTTTCCGATCTAATTCTTAGGAGTATAAACTGCGCTTGATGACACACCAAAAGACTCCAACGTATGACACCACTTGGCAAAGACCATGCACATGATAATCGATTAACCGACAAGTCGTGAATAAGCAAATGTACTCCAGCCAAATTCAACTAGCGCGCAAAAATCCAAATCCAACGGAATTTTGAACAAAAAAAAACGTTTTACCGTGAAAAACTGCTTACAAGGTCCGAAAACAGCCTTTCTATGCATAGCTGCCGAACCTGATGTCCATTCCGTTCAACTCGGCCTTGCGAATTTTTATAATGGCATACCCGAATTCTACTGCGGCCAAAAGCATGTTTGACCAGTTGTTACCATTTGTTACCGTTGTTTTAACGGCCTTCATCAATGTTTTTCCCCATTGTACTATTTCGTCCTCTAGCTGTGTTTATTTTGTTCCTGTGCATTTGCTTTGTGCATTAGCGGTCATCTATCTTGGCTTTAAGTTCACGACTCACTTTAGTAGTCATCCATGTGGGCTTTAAATTCATGGCTCACATTGGTGATCATCTATTTTAGCTTAAATTTTGTTACTGACATTCGTGGTCAAATAATTTGGCCTTAAATTCATCGCTCTTATTGGCGATAAACCATGCCGGCTTTAAATTTATGGCTCACTTTGGTGGTTATCTATTTTAGCTTTAATTTGATAGCTCACATTGGTGGTCAACTATTTGGCTTTAAATTCATGGTTCACATTGGCGGTCATCTATTTTAGCCTTAAATTCATGGCTCACATTGATGATCATCCATTTTCGCTTTGTATTTATAGCTCACATTGGTGGTAATCCATTTAGCTCTCCATTCATGGCTCACATTGCCGGTGATTTTTTTCGACCTTAAATTCATGGCTCAAATTGGTAGTCATCTATTTTAACTTTAAATTTATAACTCACTCTGGTGGTCATCTATTTTGGCTTTAAATTGATGGCTCACATTGGTGTTCATCCATTTCGGCTATAAATAAATGCTCACGTTGTTGGCCATGTATTTGGGCTGTTGATATGTTTACGGGGTAAGTAGAAAGAAATATTGGACCATTTGATTGTTTCTCTCGATTACTTGGTTAAATTAGATTGGACAACACCTTAAGGTGTGTCTTGTGGCAATCTATTTTGGGTTTAAATTCATTGCTCACATTGGTGGACATCTATTTTGGCTTTAAATTCATGGCTCACTTTTGTGGTCATACATTTTGGCTTTAAATTAATGGCTCACATTTGAGACCATCTATTTTTGCCTTTAAATGCATGGCTTAGTTTGGCGGCCATATATTTTGGCTGTAACTTAATGTCTCTCTTTTGTGGTAATCTATTTTGGCTTTAAAGTCATGACTGACATTGGATACAATCTATTTTGGTAAATTCATGGCTCACATTAGTGGTCATCTATGTTGGCTTTAAAATCATGGCTAACATTGGTGACCATCTATTTTGGCTTTAAATTCATAGCTCACTCCGATGGTCAACTATTTTGACTTTAAGTTAATGGCTCACATTAGTGGTCATCTATTTTGGCTTTAAAATCATGGCTCACATTAGTGGTCATCTATTTTGGCTTTAAATTCAGGCACTACAGGAACTAGTGACACGTTAGGGGTTAAAAATACATAAAATATCGATGCACTTCTCGGCAAACACTGCTCGAAGGCTCAAGGTTATCTGATGGGCGACTATTTTGTTTGTTTGTATATTTTGAACAAATAGTAAAATGCCTTGCACCTCTCTTCTAGTCGTGAACACTCTAAACAAGATTTTAAATAAAAAAGGAAATGAGAGATTTACTATGAGTTTCCATGAAATGATGCGTTATTGATGGTAATGAACTGACAAAGTACTGGGGGTGCCTTATTAACTCTGGGAAGGTCGCATGAAGAGAAGAAGTAGGGCGCGTTGAATTTTGAATAAAGTTTAATTCTACCTTGCGAGGGGGGGGGTTACAAGACTCAAAATGTCAACATTGCTGTGAGGATTAACTCATGTGAACCTAATATGTGTTTGTATACCTATAATCAGTAGATACCACCATGTTCAATTTTGCAATCAATTTCTTAATAATTCAAGAAATTTAATTTCCTCGAAGACAATATTTTGTATCGATTTGAATTTTTGCACGATTAAAGGTTTTCCCATTGCCGATTTCTTAATACTATCATCACACTATTTTCCAAACGTAACCCCGTACAGAACGGTTTGTACCTCTAAATTCCATGTTTTCGGTCGCAAATGGATTTTCTTGGTTAAAGAAGCCGTAAATTGGAATTAGGCTCGTGTACCAAATTTATGAAAAAAAATAATAACTGTTAGCAACTATAAGTAGTTTAATAGGTCTAAAACGGTATTGTTCTTTATCTTCGAAAACGCTAAACGTATTTTACGTTTCGGTATGTGTTTTGAGAATGTTAGCGTTTGGTAGCCAGGGGTTCAAGCGTTCCACATATATGTTTTCTTTGGCGATTAGTCTTCCAGCATTGTCTCATTTGTGTAACATTTAAGTGACATGCACAGCATGAAGTGATTGTCTGTAAGTATGTTAGAACACATTTTACGGAGTAACAGTCTTCAGAACGAGAATTTACATCGCGTACTTAGAGAGAAACGAGACAATCCCAAAATTAAATATGTAGATGGAAAGACGCATATGAGCACTAAGAGTTTTGACGATAGGAGCTCACTTTTAATTTATTATTTTTCTCTGGGTATCCATGATGGCATAAAGCTCATACATTAATTCACTTGCAAGTACTTCGTCTGTATACATACAATTTTCCATCCATGTGGGCTTATAAATATATAACTGTGGAAATTTTGTCCATAAAACTCAATATAGGAGAATTATAAATCGATAAATATTGATTGAAATGTTAAATTGGTAAAAAGGAATAATGGATAGAGATATACGGCGAATAAAATAAAATAGGTATGAACTACTTACAAACGATTTCTAATAATACACATGTTATTTTATTAGGTACGCTGATTTTTTTGGATTTTTAGGCATATTATTTGATAGCAAAAATGTTATTTGATTGAAATTTCACGTTCTAACCCTTATATTATGGGCCTGTTTGTAAACAAATAGATAACAATTAATTACAAACAAATTAACAATAATACATATCTGTTATTAAGCTAAGTACCCTGGAATTTTTGGACTTCTAGCCATATATTTGACCGAGAAAATATTATTTGAATGAAATTTCATGTGATTGGTACGTTGATTTTTTTGGATTTGTAGGCATACTATTTGATCGAGAAAATATTATTTGAATGAAATTTCGCGTTCTAACCCTAATATTATAAGCGTGTTTGTAAACAGATAGATAACAATTAATTACAAAAAATTACCAATTTTACATATCTGTTATTACGCTAACTACCCTAAAATTTCAGAACTTCTAGCCAGATATGTGACCGAGAAAATATTATTTTAATGAAATTTCACGTTACATTCCGAGTTTTCATACTCTATTGGTAAGTAATATTCATATAATTTTAACACCGTTAAATAGCCAGATAGCATAGCTTCCCTCGTTCAAATTTTCAACAGAAAATATTGCTCCGTTTTGAAGAGAGGAGGGAACTTTGTCCCTAAAGGGTATCCACAGGATATTACAGGATGGTACTAAATCCAAATGCGATATTTTGAAACGAGAAATACCAGTCCTTCAGAATGCAAAAATCCAAAACTATACGGGTTTCGAGAAAACGCAAATGGAACTCGATCGTCAAAATGTAGTCATTTATATATACATATATATAGATTGAAAGATTGAATCCTTCGCTATCTAACGGAGTAAATTTGATTAAAAAATATTAATGCGGTCTCTATAAATCTAGTGAAAATTGCCCACTTTTTATTTAGTTCAGAGAAAGTAACATACAGATAATAATATAATTCTGACGTACTATACTATTTTATTTTGGTAGAAGTTCGTTGCGTATCATGTACACAACTAAAATTCGCATGCCCTTTTTTTTAAATGCAATTACGGGCGAGAACATTGCATTTGGTAGTATCTTCTGGTTAACTTCCAAGGGTATGTTCGTGAATATATTCGCAAATCCGTTTTGAGCACTTGCATATTTGTATTTCATATCATTTTACGCTATAAAATATATAGGAAGATTTGGTAGGAAACCTGTTTTTAGGTGATTCAGCATTTTTGATCTAGTCATCCCTTTGATACGGATCTGTATTGCAAGTCAACTGGTAAAACCTTTTGTGCTCAAAATCGGACTTGTGCTCAAAATCGGAGGTTCAAAATATTCATGTAACATTGATCTCACCTTTAGGTTAGATTATTAATTCAGATAACCCTGAAAAGCTCATGTTAGTAAAATATTAGCACTGCGGGAAATACCACAATTTCCATACATGTGTTTTTATACACGGGCACTTTAAAAAACGGTCACACATAGAAATTAATTTGAATTATGATATTTAATTATGGAATTGAATTACGTTTTAAAATGTGTCTCGAGAATTCCGTAATATTTTTTTATGATTTGTTAGCATTAGATAGCTAAGTGTTTCATCTTTCAATGTACGTATTTGTAGATTAGTCTTCTAGCAGTGTGGCATTTGTGGATAAATGGTATCCTTTAGTCATTTATCGGTAATTGTCTAGTTAAATTCATATACACTGACATTTTTTCAGAGAGATAATAAACACCGTACGCTTAGAGAAAACGGGACAATTATATTGACTACTGATGCGACGCAGATAGAAGACAAATCTCCAAATTAAATAGATATATTTAAACTTTAAGCCCGTAACTAACTAACGTTAAGCATTTCGATAAAAATACTAAGGCGTTCTCGAGCTAAATTCTAGAATATTGTACTACACGGAGAGAGAAATATAGGGAGGCTTTATCTTTCATAAATTCGGTTCAGAAAAATTTCACGGTACAGTTTTATTTTTAATTGAGAACATCCAATTACGAATGTTCTCACATTGGATTAAATCCAATGTTTTAATCATTAAACATGCGAAATTTCAGTTTCCAGAAAAATGCGACAGTTAATAACGGGACGTCCCATACTCGCTTACCATAAAGATAGGAAGCAAATGGTCAGTACAATAAAGTAATTATAAACCTAGTATATTGCTCGCAATTAGAAACTGCCACAGGCAACATCTTAGGACCAGACAAAAATCGCAATTAGAATCTGACACACGCACAGTATTATGATTAGCTAAGCCAATTTTCTCTCCAGTTTAACAACACGTTGACGCTTAGTTAATAGTTTCCTAAAGTAGAGGGAAAGTAGGTACACACTAATATTGTGTCAGTTTCTAATTTCGCCTAACCCTAAACTTCGGGGGTTAAATCTTATCTACGCCCAAGTTCACCCGTCCCGTTAATGACAGCTTTTTTCAACGCGGTTCAAATGTTTGTTGATTATGAATATGCAGATAACGACATACTCAAATATTCAGAGAAACAATTACAGCTATAGATTTTATCCTTACACACAAGTATTGCAATCTCACATTCTGCCTTCTTTCTTGATCTTCCTCAGTGTATTACATACTTCTAGTGGTAATTGCACTATCTGTTCTATCACCATGAGGCCACGACACGTCAGTGATTTCGACTTAGTTCCAGTTTACTCTATAATTGCCCGGTCAAAACACTCGCTTTGCACATTTCCTATCTTGCATCTCCGCATCACTGTAAATCTACTCATATCTCAGCACAAATTAAGCCATCCATCTTATCGTGATTTCTGACATACATGGTGCCATTCTATGCGCTGTCTAGTACCATTGTTCTTCCAATATGCATAGACGTCATTGTTCTTCCAATATGCATAGACGTCATTGTTCTCTTTCGTGCTATAGTCGTGATATAAAAAATGCACCCACTTTATGCGTGTGACCTCCATGATGCTTGTCGTCATTTATGAAATTGTATAGACATTACATTTGCGGCTCCCGGTTCCATTGCTAAAACATTTCCACATGGAATCCGCCAAAGACTGAACTCATTAGAGAACGCCTCCGTTTCCGAATCACGCCCAATCCCTGCCAGCATTCCCACCATTTCTTCCCTGCCACCATTTCTTGGCAGAATCTGTACCCGCATGTGCCATTTTGAAAAGGATTTATATTATTTCTCCCTAATGTGTTCTTCAGTTTAATATTTATCATTACTGAAACGCTGTGCATATTCAACAGCAGTTTATCAATGGTTATAATCTGTAACGTATCTCAACACTCTTCTACGTTAAGTTATATATCGTACTTGAACTACATCATCCTCTACGTCTGAGTAGTTGTATAATGCATTTCCATGCCATATGATTGATCCCTTTATTTAAGGCTTCCAAGTGGTTCATTTAAAGCGTGTATAATCTGCACGTAGGCATACAAATAAGGTTATTATCCTGTAGTGGTACTGCAGTGCTCGCATTTCTATAATGAACATGTAAGTACATAATAGCTGCATCTCACTGCTACTATCCGTATATCCGTATATTGTTATGACTAGTCTTTGTAACTGTACCACAGTAGTCAGGCGGTGTATAATCATCCATGTGTATTAGTATATTAAGCATATAAGTATACTCACATTGTATCATTGTATGATCACGAATGAATTCAGTCAACTTTGAGCTCTTCGTCATGCCCTAAGCACTACCAGGTATTGCCATTCACGCACCATGTCATTTTTCCTGCAGATTAATGATTGTAAGCTTGCATTCAAGCTTCTTTTAAGCATAATATACTTCTTCATTCTTCTCTAGGCACCTTCGTCACTTCTCACTCAGCAATACTAGTATACTCGCAGACCTGGTTGTAACACTTCTTTTTCTCCACAACTAATATCTCCACAACAAAATACCCTATGATATAATTTCACGTCTACTTATTCCAACCGTTCGTCCGCTTCCCATATAGCATATGGGAAATCATATTCTCTTCGATAAGCAGTTATTTGAACATTAAGCATAATCTTTGTACTTCTTCAATGAGCTAAGACATGAATCTTCAGCACTTTTTATACACCTTTTATACAAATGAGTATGTAAGAAGGGATAGTGTATAAATATCTCACTCGAGTATAAAACGACAACACACATGAATGGTAAGACCTAGGAGTGCTTAAAACATGAAGAAGAGCTAAAGGTCGACTGGATACATGGGAGAAGACACTGTACGTTAGCACTTTGGTGTCGTTAGAGTAGTACTTAGTGTAGTACTTACATTATCATCATAAGAATATACAAGTGGTGATTATACAATAGAATAGCAGTGATATACAGCTATTATCTACTTAGATAATCATTATAGAAATTAACATTGGTGATCATGCACTGAACTAGCACTGTAATACAACTATAAGGTAATAACCCGATTTCTAGGCCTATGTACATATTGGAAATGGTTTAAGGAAGTCCTTATTAAAGGCATCAATAAGCTGACACGGAAATCTATTGTACAACTACTGAGATGTAGAGGATGATGTAGTTGAAGTACCAGTCGATAATTAAAAATAGAGGAGTGCTGAGAAATATTAAAGATAAAAATCATCGATAAACTGCTGTTGCTTTTCAGATTGTCTCATACGGGTACAGACAGTCTCATACGGGTACAGAAAATGGTGGGCAGTATTGGGCATGATTCGGAAATGAAAGCGTTCTTGATTGACGTTATTCTCTGGACGATGCGTTGTGCCAATTTATTAACAACGGGACCGGAGCAGAAAAAGTAATGCATATGCAATTTGATAAAGGACAACACGCATCGTGGTTAATTATACGCTTCATCAATTCTACGCGTATAAAGTGGATGCATTTTCTTACCTGATAATTATAGTAAGAAACGTGAGATGTATCTAAATGTGAGGCTAAAAACATACTAGAAACGATGAATCTTAGAATAATATTGACAACGGGAAACGCAGCAGCAGTCATGGGCTGTATTATAGCGCATAGAGTGATGGAATCTATATTAGAAATCACAGTAAGATGGATAATTTCATTTTTGGTGAGAAAAAATCACAGCAAATAACTAGGTTGACATTATTGCGTAGATGCAAGAGAGGAAATGTGAAATGGGAGTGATTGGGAAATTACTAAGGGAACTGAGACTAAATGAAAATCATTGGTGTGTAATAGACTCATGCTGGTAGAACAGAGAGCGCAATTATCGACAAAAGTATGTAAGAATATGCGGAAAGCATTAGTTGTGCTCGTTTCAAGGAAGGAGAAATAATTTAGAAATCAGGAAGAATGTAAGATTTCAATAATGCTCATCAGAGTGGTGAAGAATACGAACTATTTCAGCTGGACGCTAAATGATAGGGAACATGTAGATGTTGTGCGTAATCAGTATGGCATGAAGCAATAGCTAAAACCGACCAATCATTCGATTTGGCTCTTGAATCGACACAGGAAACGCATAATGAGATTGAAATCAGGCATGGCTGGTAGGAAGAAGGAAGAATTGTCTATATAATTGATCTTAAAGAATGGGAAGATCATATAAGTGTGAGACCGAACAGAGGGGACATACTCGATACAAATAAGAAGACTTCTGATTAAATGTGTAAAGTGGCAAAATGTGTATGAGGACATTGCTCAGAATACGTTCCTTTTCTACCGATGGATGATATCGTCACACAAGAGGAAGGGAATCTCATATTTGAGCAACTGAATATCAGATTCAATGGATTTACAAGAACAGAATAGAACAAGATGTACACATTTGTGTTGGCTGACTTTCAGTAAGTTACAGCGAATTGCCATAACGTTAGAGCTAGATTTCAACAAATCTGGTGATAGAGCAAAGACTTCATCATTAGTTTTGAATCTTAAACACTTATATCAATGATGCATTATGCGAAGTCTATAGCGCTCATTTGGTCCACAGAAGATAAAAATGTTTCTGTATCCGGCAAAGTATCCGGCAAAGTATCCGGCAAAGCACAATTGTTTGTCAAAAATAAGGTACATCGTACTAGATGATGGTCATCACGAATAAATACAAAAAGTAGGACGTCACCGTGGCAGCGAGTACGATGTTATATTTGAAATGTAGGACAAATTCCTGTTGTTTCATTATGGTAAAATTAAGGTTGGATGCAGCCGCTATTACAGCGAATCTTAAATGGGTCGGAGAGAGTCCATTATTAACATGTATTCAGGACTACACTTAACACAAACACGAAATTCACCTGTATGATATTATGCAATGGCGTAGACCAATAACGGCCCTATATATGTGTTCAGCGGCTCTATAGAACTAATATGGGTTCGTGGGATGATGGGCATTCGGTCGATGATAATATGTATGTTGTAGATAGAACATGGTACCGCTTAAGGTCTTTCGTACACATTAATATTATATAATATGATACATTCGACACAATTATCAAAGCTTCACCCCCCCCGCCTTAGGGAGTGTATGGCGCAACTGATCGGTTAACGAGGCTTAGTGAGTCTAATAGTTTTTAATTTCGGTCCCGAGTCTGTTTGTCCACAATTACACGCCTTCCTACAGTTAATCCACAAAACCCCTATTGTGAACTTTAAATTACCATAAATTGAGAAGAATCAATTGATCGTGAAGCGAAACCATATAACCTATCAAATTTTAAGAGTATTTTATAGAGTTCTCATAGACCATAACGATGGGGAAATTAAGTCAAAAATATGATTTCGTAAAGTATGTCGGATTGGCCCGAAGGTCGGCTTATTCGACTTGACATGACTCAAGCTTCAATTGTTCTCAAAGGACCGACCTCGAATTCTTAACACGTGACCCGGTTATAGGCAAAAAATGTACACATTTACAAAAAGCGACAAAATCACGAATTTTTTCACTTTTTGATTTTATTATCATTTAGAAAACATGCCAAGATCGCAAAGTATGTTCGCTAAAAATTCGACTCGTTCTGAAAACAGATTCGGAACCACTAAGTCTCCCCCCTAAAGACAAAACGTGAAAAGACCTAGAAAAAATCATTTTAAGCTGGCCGATTTAAATGGTGATGACCTAATTAGGCCCCTGGCACATTGTTCAAAATGGACAAAATTGACTTTGGCCATTCTGAAATTTAGTTCTTACACAATTGTTTCGAATCTAATTTTAGTGAACATACCTTGAGATCTTGGAATATTTTCTAAATCAGAATAAAACCAAAAAGTGAAAAGTTCGTAATAACTAGGTCACGTGTTACGAATTCGGGATCAAATCGGACATTTTAAAATTGCATAACTTGAGCAGAAAAAATTGTACGCACTTTCACCCAAAATTGGACTCATTCGACGCGCACGGATGTCAGTTACATTAATTCTCAAGTGATCGACCAAGAATTCCTAACCCGTTATGTAGTTATAGCCACTTGAAATCAAAAAAATGTGATTTCGGAAGTACGTCCGATTAAGTCGAAAGCGAGCTTATTCGTCGCGTCAGGACTCCATCTTCAATTCGTCTCAAAGTACGGACCCGGAATTATTAATACGTGACCTAGTTACAGCCCATAAATGGGATTTCTAAAGTACCAAATTTCAAAAAGTGATAAAATCACGAAATTGTCACTTTTCTATTTTATGATACAAAAAATTCGACTCGAGACAACTCCGTAAAAACTAAATGTCAGGGCGGTCAAAGGTCCAGCGCTTTAACCCCTGCGCTACTTTCATGGAATATAACCCCTGTGCTCCCTTTTGAGTGTTTAAAACTCATGGTTAATCACTAATTAGATTTCATCACTAGACTTCATTTTTTATTTGTTTCCCTTCTTTTGCTTGTAAAAACTAAGGGTGAATAGCCATTGGGAAAATACAGTTTAGAATAAGGTAAATTGACAATGAAGCTTACTGTGTCATTCAGCTTGCTTGTTTATCACCGTAGCTTTCATTTTTACCAGCTGACGGTCAATACTACTGAACTTTGACAGCTTGGGGTGAAAACAACGGAATTTAATTCACATTCAATGCGGTATAAGATCAAAGATCCCCGTTTACCTTCTTTTAATCGTTGACTCCTGTGAACCTTTTAATCTTTTAACTAACCCAGCCCTATAATTGGTGATGGGAATTAGTGCATAATTAATACCTAGAGTATGAATTTGCTACGAAGTGCCGACTTAATTGTTGTGGTGCCGAATTCACCCCGCCCCTATAATTGAATAGTGCGTATATTGAGAGTATTTTGACAAATCACAGCAATCGATTTGGTCCAACATATACTGCACCACGACTTTCACTATTTGACTCCAAAACTTGTGCTATTTCCAAACGACACCGTCTACGTAGCATAGCGATATCGTTCTAAGCCCCCATCTGGGGGCTCTTGCTCATCCTCTTCGTCGTTACTGCTATCGATTAGATCCCCAAAATTATACGTAATAGATTCTTTTCATCAAAATCCATATTATATCTTTATGTTTTGTTTGAGGCGGTTATTTTCTTAGTTTAGACTTTCGCCATTGTTGGATGAGGAATAAGTCAGATTAAATTCGTGAACAGTTTAATCCCTTTTATGAAAGAACTCATGGCGCTATACGGCTTAAATTTGCACTGTCATATTATAAATAGTCGATCAATAACCTGTCAATTTTTTAACGTAAATTTTCGAATTTTTTTTATTTTTAGGTTAATTTCTGGTCGTAATTTTGGGCCGAGAGTTTTCTCAAAATCTGCGCCGTAGAATTTTATTTGTAAATAAGGTTCAACGTGTTATTATGTAAGACAGAGCTGTCATAAATAGTAAAAAAGTGGAAGTTCATTTGTTCACTTCCGGTCTAAAAATGAACGTAAAAGATGCGGCATAGAATTTGGAGGGGAAATGCTGGGGGGCATTCTGACGTAGCTTCGCTCAGTTCTGGGAAAAACGCGAAAAACCGGTCTATGAGTTTATAAAACTCAAAAAGTAGCACAGAAGCAAAAGCAAATAATCAAAGTATATTTTAGATCCTTTATTGGATGCCCAGGTGCCTAGTTAATCCAGCACGATTTAGTTTGGTCAGCTGCCATGCCCTATAAGTTAAAATTAATTCAGGTTAGTTCAGCTAGTTTCTCTGGTAGGTCTCCTAGGCAGCTATTTGAACAAAGTTGATCGTGAGACCCGCATACACTTTTTCACGTCTAAATCAAAATTACCATTTGAGATTCCTAGTAATTTATCTCTTTTTGTATCTGAAAAGGTTTTCGGATATTCTGAGAACAGTTCGCAACCGCAAGAAACAACTCTATCAGCCTTACTAAGTCTCGTTAACCGATCAGTTCCCACTTCAAGGGGCGGGGTCGACTTTGCCAGGTGTGTAATGTTCACTTATTGTTCAGCTTATTGTGCTAGTAAAGTAAATGAAATGAAGTAAAGATAGGAGACATAACAATCGAGCAAATACAGTAGATTGCTGTTTTTTGTGCCCGTCACGACAACGGGTTAATTTTGTTAGCTCCTGAGCGTGCCTATAAAACAGGTTCGGATTCGTACGAGTTAAGGTGGGATTATCGAATAAAGCACATTTGTATAATAAAGAGAGAGATTCAGTTTTAGAAAGTGCTAAATTTAGAGAGAATTTTGGAAATTTCGCGAGTTAAACTATTGAAGGGATAGTCTACAACGGGTACGACCCATTAGTGACTCATTTAGTGACCCATTTGTGACCAATCAGGGACACATTTGGTGCACTTCATAAAACGTTCGATTTTATTTTTGTGTTTTTTGTGTTTTTTTTTGTTGAGTACAATGGACGGGAAAATGTGTTCCTCGTTAACACCCTAGCTATATGTCTACAGTAAATCAGTGGAAAGTCAAAAAGACACAGTATCATTCATTAAAGACTTCCCCCCAACAAAACACGCTTGAACTCTAGTAAGTGATAAGACCTGTTTATAATTTTTATCAGGTTTTTCGTCTCACTATTATCCGACGCTAGATATAGAGAATTTTTTTTTCAAAAAAAAAGGATCAAAATAAATAATAAAAATATCAAAATAGATTTCTCCGAAAGTACAGAATGATTTGGGTGTGTGCATGCTTTATACACGCGGTTTATGCAAAGGGACAGGAACGAGTCGACGAAATTTTGCGTGGGCACGTTTGGTGCGGTAGGTTGTCGCCTACGCAAATGGTGGACTCGGTGAAGAATTGGGTATTTATGGGCACGCAGTACAACGAAAATCATGGTCAAGGATTCATCCGGGTTAATGAAACTGATGAAGCAAAAGTCTGGGAATACGTAAAAGTAATGTATATTTTATCTAACTTGTACTGTAAATATGCAGTCGAAGTATACTGTATGAGAAATTAAAAAATATGATTTAAATTTTTGAATATTTCAAACATGCGCTGAAAATTTTAACAATTGTGAACATTTTAATTGAAACTTTAATATATGTGGTTGAATATTTAAAAAATTGTTTTGGTTGAAATTTCAAAAATATGGCCGGAATCCAAAAACAATTAATTGATTTGTTTTTAATTTTATTGAATTTTTTTACATTTGGTTGAAAATATTAAACATTTAGTTCAGGGTATTAAAAATCTGGTTCGTGGACTTTATCTGGTTGAATATTTAAAAAATGGCTGTATTTAAACAAATCCGATGATATTTTAAAAAGTTGGTGGGTAATTTTAAACTTTGAAAAATTAGTTGAAATTTAAAAATATTTGGTTGAAATTTTAGAATACTTGGATGAAATTTTAAAATATTTGATTGAAATTCATAAACATTTGGTTGAAATTTATAAAGTATTTGGTTGAAATTTTAAAATATTTGGTTGAAATTTCAAAATATTTAGTTGAAAATATGTTAAAAAATATTTGGTTAAAAAATTGGTTAAAAATTGGTTGAAATTTTAAAATAATTGGTTAAATTTAGAAAAATTTGGTTTAAATTTTAAAATGCTTGGTTGAGATTTTAAAATACTTGGTTTAAATTTTAAAATATTTGGTTTAAATTTTAAAATATTTGACTGAAATTTGAAATATTTGGTTGAAATTTTAAAAAATTGGTTGAAATTAAAAAAAACATGTGGTTGAAATTTTAAAATATTTCGTTCAAATTTCAAAATATTTAGTTGAAAATATGTTAAAATATTTGGTTAAACAATTGGTTAAAAATTGGTTGAAATTTATAAAACTTTAGTTGAAACATTAAAATATTTGGTTGAAATTTTAAATATTTGGTTCAAAATTTAATAAATTTGTTTCAAATTTATAAAAATTTGGTTCAAATTTATAAAAATTTGGTTGAAATTTAAATTATTTTGGTTGAAATTTTATATTTGGTTGAAATTGGTTGTAATTTTAAAAATTTGGTTGCAATTTAAAAAATGTGGTTAAAAAATTGTGGTTAAAAAATTGTGGTTAAAAAATTGTGGTTAAAATGTGGTTAAAATTAAAAAAAATTGGTTGAAGTTTTAACAATTTTGCTGAAATTTGAATAATTTAGTTAAAATTGTTAAAATTTAGTTCAAATCTTTTAAATTTGGTTGGAAATTTTAAATATTTCGCTTAATATAGAAGTTTTTTGTTAGCCTCTTGACATAGTGATTGACATTTAAGAAACTTTTAGACAGCGGTGATTCACAGGGGGATTAGATGTATTGACAGGTCATTGCAAATGCCCTTAACCAGTAGATACCACACCTACCTCATTTGGCAATCGGGTCTCCCATGCTCAGTTTTCTCGAAGACCATACATTGTATCGTTTTGAATCTTCGCGCCATTAAAGATTTATCCATTACTGATTTAACGGTATATCTCGTTTTAAAATATGTCCTTTGGTTTTAATACAGTATTTTGCGAACCGAGTGCTGTGAATTTTAGTTCTGTACCGAATTGATGACAAAATTATAATTTTCAGTAACTTTAAGTAGGGTAATACGCCAAAAAGTGTATGTTTTATATTTCTCTTCCCCTTCGAGAAACATTAAACGTCTTGTACGTTTTAGCATATATCTCGAGAATGCCGCAATATTATTAACGCAATTTTTAGGGTTAGATAGTTGAGGATTCGGTCTTTCAATATATCTATTTAGTTTAGAGATTAGTCCTCTGGTAGCGTCCAAACTGCAAATTTAATGGTTAAAAAGCATTGTGCACAACGTTCGGTGGTATCTACTGACCAATTAAACATGTGCATTATGCCACACGGCCGTTCTTCGGTGGAACATAGTTAACGCGCATACAATCTGTATTAATAATTTATTAACATAAATGTCATAGTTAGTCGTAGCTTCTACCATTTCATTGATTCGATTAGTGTAATTCAGGTTAATTCAAATCGTTTAAAACAGTTTCAATTAGTGTTTCTCCGGCAGCTATTTGAACAAAGTTGATCATGAGACCCGTTTTTGGAGTTTCTAATACCTTAGATGTGGTTAAATGTTTTATTGAACCAGAGCCCGAACCCACATTGTACGTCGAATGTTTTGCAACAATTTTTAGACCGGAAGTATCGGCTAAAACATGAGATTCATTATATTGAATACAACTCTTCATTTCAACAAAATGGGTTAAAATTAACTAGGAATAACTACGGGCCACTGTAAATGCAAGCTGCATTACTACGCAACCAATCTGAACGACACAAGCAATTTGATTGACAACAAAATCGATTGAAATGTATATATTTCAAGGCCTATATATCTTTACAAAATTAGCTTATTGTATTATTTGATATAATTAGCTTATCCTGTATAATCAATTTTAGTCAACTAGTTGCCTGGGGCATATGTGCACGGATTGTGGCCATCCACAATGTCCACGTCTAAATGAAAATTACCATTTGAGATTCCTAGTAATTTAACTCTTTTATTTTTATCTGAAAAGGTTCGCGTTGACATGTTTTATAGTCGATTAGAACACGCTAAATTTTAGCTGTGCATTAGATCTTATCAATCTTCATAGCTTAAATAATCAACCACTGTACTTGACTTGAGAGTCTTGAGTAATTATTGCAATTGGTTTGGTAATGGCGGTTATGTTCTAGATAATACAAATGATATCAAATAATGTTCCCAAATATTTTAGAATTTTTACTTCCGGTCCGATTCCTTTCATGATAAATCTGAGCTTTATCGATCAATTTATCGCCAAATATCAAGTTCCACATTTCTGCGGCACAAATTCATCAAAAATAGACAATGATAATTTCAATGTCATTAGGACAATTGAATCACAAGGTCACTATGGGTTAGTTTTTAAGATTAGAGATTATCCGTTTTTTAGACTTTCAGACTTTATGTGTTCCGCTTTTTGGGAATTCCGATTTAATCCTAGTACTAGGTTTTCCATCGGAAATAAATGTTACCCATTCCATAATTTTGACCCACATGAGATATGGGTACAAGCGTCATTATATTTTACTATGTGTTGTAAAGTATTTATACAGACAAAATACGTATTTCGGGTCTTTTGTCTGGACCCGACGATATATTGCCGATGACTTAGTGAGTCTGATAGAGTTTTATCTTGCGGTTCTGAATCTGTTCTCAGAATGTCCAAAATTACAGGTGTCGTTGAGGTAACCCCCTTAAAGATAGCATGACAACTCACCGAACTAAATTGTACTGGATGAAGTAGACCCCAGGGCATCCCATGAAATTATCAAAAACATACTCCGATTATTTGTTTTAAAACTATGTACCTCAAAATTCACATTGTTCAAAAATGGAAAAATTGATTTTGAGCGTCCTAAACTTTAGTTTTTAGGCAATTGTTTCGAGTCGAATTTTTAGTGAACATACCTTAGCATCTTTTCAAAAATAGAAAAGTGAAAATTCGTAATTTTTGTCATTTGTTGAAAATTGGGTGGTTTAGAAATTCCATTCTTGGGCTATAACTAGCTCACGTGTTAAGAATTCAGGGTCGGTTATTTGAGACGACTTGAAGATGGAGTCATGATGCGTCGAATAAGTCCACTGTCGAGACAATCTGGCATACTCCTTGAAATCACATTTTGGTATTATAATTGCCATAACATTTCACAATCTTTTAAAATGACCGATTTCACCCCAAGTCGGACTCATTCAATACGAATTCCTAACAAGTAATGTAGTTATAGCCACTAGAAGTCAAAAATGTGATTTAGGGAAGTATGTCCGGTTGGCTCGAAGGTGGGCTTATTCGATGCGTTATTACTCCAGATTCAATTCGTCTCAAAGAACCAACGCATTCGTAACACGTGGCTTAATTATGACCAAAAAATGGGATTTCTAAAGTACATAATTTTCAACAAATGACAAAAATCACGAATTATCACTTTTCTGGTGTGTAAATGTTAAATCGCGAAAAACCTGTGCTTCCCACATGGCTTGAACTCGCGACCTTCCAATTTCTAGTCGGACATTCTACCAACTGATCTAGAGAGACACATGTATGAGTCTCTCTAGCCAATACAAGTCTCGGGCTAATTACACACCGTTCATTTTATACTATTATTTCTCGTTCATATCAATTCTTGTATTACCCGGGGTTTCTAACCCCTACTGTATCAACTGTCCGTCAATTACCACTACCATTCATTACCGGGAACTGAGCCATTTTCACGAAGCGCCACTAACTGTATCGACCAACACTTCAAATCACCAGTGAGCAACCCTAGTTAGTTAACTTTTTCAACTTAATCCGAGTTGTTAATTCGGTAGTTCAAATGTCTATGTGCCTGATCTACCGCCTGAGGACTCCATTTGATATGGTGTGTAAATGTTAAGTACCGAAAACCCTGTGCCTCCAACGAGACTTGAATCTGCGACCTTCCAATTTCTAGCCGGACACTCGGGCTAATTACACACCATTCATATTATACTATTCTTTCTCGTTCATATCAGTTATGATTTAGAAAAAATGCTAAGATCCGTTCACTAAAAATTCGACTCGAAATGACCGCCTAAAAACTAAAGTTTAGGACGCTTAAAATAAACTTTGTCTATTTCCAACAATGTGACTTTCGAAGTCCATGGCTTTAGAACAAAAAATCTAACTTTGTTTTCGATGCTTTTATTGGATGACCTGGGGTCTATTTAATCTAGCACAATTTAGTTCGGTGAGCTGCCATGCCCCAGAGTTAAAATTAACGTTTCTGTACGGCGCTCTGTAATTTTGGACATTCTGAGAACAGATTCGGAACCGCAAGAAAAAACTCTACTAAACTCACTAAGTCAAGTTAATCGATCAGTTCGCACTTGAAAGGGTAGGAGGGTATTTCCTCTGCAAATACAGATGAATCTCTAGCGGATTCAACGAAAGCACCGTGAGCATAGAGGATACATGTGCAGACAGTGCACAAAAATTAGGTAAAATGACTGACTAAAAAAAATTATTTAGAACTCGACGCCTGGCGCGTGGCGTGACATATTACCACACTTTACAATGACTCCCGTAAAAAGAGAAGAACCGAGGGACAAGGCATACTATGACGATAGACTGCTCGATCATGCGTGTCCATACACAATTCGATCGGTCTGGGTTTGAAAACAATGACTTCACGTCCTCAAATTTAGACTTTTCAGGCAAACTCTAAAAGCAATAATGCATTGAAGTGCATACTCAATAGTATATAAGACAGCCTGCAAAACATTTTTTCAAAAAATAATTGAATATAAACTCGAAAACAATATTTTTCGAAAATTGCTGACCAATAAAATGTCAAAATATCTAATATAGCTTCTAAATAATATGGTTTCAAGAATATGTTTGTTATCTTCCAAAATAAAATTCGTTCACAAATATCTACTGGGAGCCGTAAAAATAATATTATATTACTATCTTATTCGATTTGATTGCCTTTTTACAGTTATAATTTGTTGCAAGCTTTCGTACTTTATAAAATGATATCATATATATCTTATATGGCTTCAAGTAAAAATATATTTAATTAGAAAATTCCGGTATAAGCTTAAAAATAAGCCCAAAATACTATACCAATAAACAAAAATATTCCAATATATCTTTAAACAAATATTTTAGATCACAAATTATCATGAAAAATACCTAATAGAACCTCGAAATGTAGCCAAACTAGACAAAAAACTGTACCTTAGGATATAAACGAATATTAAGTTATGAACAACAATATTGTTAACGGTGCGGCCTATGTCACTATACTACTTAGGAGAGAAAGAATCATAAACACTCATAAACACTTTGAAAA
>SCLF01046853.1:0-11982 GCA_004367975.1 Mesochordaeus erythrocephalus
GTTGGATTGGGTCAGTTCGATTTTTTGAAGGCATTCGTTGATTAATATTTATCCCACGCAAAAATTCTATGTCACTCTCATTTCCAAAACAAACAATTACCGGCTTTCGTAAAAGATGCGGCGTAGAATTTGGGGAGGGAGTCCTGGGGAGGCATTCTGACATAGCTCCACTCAATTCCGGGAACTCAATTCCGCTACAAAAATATACCAATAAAGTTTTACATGACGAACATCGGTAATGGGATTAAACTGGTTGTTTTTTAGCTTTATTAATTCGACCCAACCTAGCTGTTTCACTTTCATTGAAATGATATTTCGCGTCCTGTATAGAAACCGTTATTCTAGGCTCTATAATTATGTCATTCATTATAATTATGGCATCTCTAACGTCTATGTTCAACACGTTTATATTCAAATATTTGTATAACTTGTATATGCTGTTTCCTTTTGGAATTATCAGTTCTAGGTGCATACAGTTCTCTATGGATTTTTATTAAAAAAAATTCTATACATGCTACTTACATGCTACTTATACATGCTACTTACAGTACATTCACTTTGAACCCAAATAGTTTGTGTATTCGCTAAGCGCTACTACTGTTGGTTATATCAAAGTTAGTGTATGATTATTTGCTGCTTGTCAAGGCTGTACTTAATAATGTTCGTTTAACCGAGCATAACCAGATAACCGAGCATAACCGAGCATAACAAGATTAACAAATATAAACAAACGTTCCTTATTCCATATTAATTAATTAAACAATCTTTTCCAATAGCGTGTCTTTTATAGAGCCGGATCATCCGGAACAAGCGTCAGCTGAACCCGCTTCTGCCCATTGTGTTCCCGCAGCAACCAATAATCTTTATGTATATTATAGATTGTCTAGAAATCAAACTGATAAGGGAAACCCAATCGGGAATTAATGCATTCTATTCAAAAGCCCTAAACTGAAATATTTGTTGATTGACTGAAATCAAAATAGCATTTGCTATCGTATTATTATGTCATTCCTGTTGTGCCCTCGGCAAATCAGCACGACCTTCTGGTTTGTATTCGAATATACCGAATTACGTCACAAACATATTTTTCCGTCTCAAGTCTTATTTTTGCTATTCAACAAAATGTAATATTTAACATAAATTCCTACGTGGTTTTATACAAATCAAATAAATGTGTTATAGGGTACAGTCCTTGAGTGGCAAGTTTGGCAAGTACCCCGCCCACGTTTATTATTTGTTGTTCTTTTTCCAATACCCCCAGAAAAATTGTCGTTCGCAACGTTAAATATGTTTGATAATTAATTGTTAAAAGATTTGCTAAATTTCCTTTATGCTGGATGTTTACCGCACTCTGGCTACATCCAATAGCCAAGCCCCGTCGCATAAACATCTAGTTCGCCGATTATCTACCGATAACCCATTAGGTCTGTTCTCTAACTTATACTTTTCCTCCACCATTTTTGTACCTTCACCGCGATTGTTGTGGTATCCATTTACGTGCTTCGGTATTTTGATAACTTATCGAAATATTGGGTCTATAGCTGCTTGTTCAAAGAACCCTATAATCCCGTATAACCATATTTATCCGCAATTGCAGTCAATTCGACGGTTGAGAGATCGTTTAGGTCCAGTGGGGTTAGTAACGGTGTATATATGATTCCCTCATCCATGGTTCTCTCCTGTAGCTAGTTGCGTTAATTAACACGGTATGGAAAACACGTGCGAATTTCGTTGGAATTTAATGAACAAAATTATATAGTTACATAGGTGGGTGATGTGGCGTTAAATGCGTGAGAAATGAAAACAAGTAAACAAAAAAGAACACGTGATTGATTAGTAAGTTTCGGCCTGTCAAACAAGAAACAAAATAATTATACACAAACAAAAAAGAATAGCAATCGCCCTCCCAGAACGGCCTAGTGTGTCTTACGTCCCCCTGTCTCTGGCGTCTAGGTCAATTCCTCCGTACCTCCCCCCTTGTCACCACCACTATCCACAGCCGTTTCCGTCGCTCTTACTATCCATTCTTCCTCTATAGCCGCGAGGGTTATTCCCCCAGCCGCAGTGATATATAAATCACCGGATCGGCTATATCTTGATCATATCTACTCTACAATAATAACTATCGTCTGATATATTATGCCTACCTTTAAGTATAACATGAGCATGAAGCAACGGCAGTACAGCCAGCAGCAGCAGCCCCAGATCCAGATCCAGCAGTAGCAGCTTTAGTTTCAATAACAACAGCAGCAGCTCCAACTCCAGCAACAGCAGCGGTGGGAGTTACAGATTCAGTTGCCGTAGCAGTTACAGCACAGTGGCAGTTGCATCAGCAGTCTACAGCATCATCAGCAGCAGTAGTGTTGGAGCATAAACCTGGAGCCAAATGGTTGGGGCCACATAGTCGCAAATCTAATGATTAGTTGGAGTCCACTAGAAAGTTTCTCTCCGAATAATTAAATTCTATGGGGAGCAAACAAGATTCGCTGTGAATTTGATTCCTTTCCAGAGAACGCCAGCGTCCGTTTCCAATACCAGGTTGGTGGCTAGCTTTGGTATACATAATTTAAGGCCATCTCTGCTTCCTGAGTCCATATAAACCCCAACATTTTACATTGCGATATGTCACGTTTGTTGCCTCTGTTATGGCCTCCAAATTCGGAATAAAGCCCCGATGATAAGATACCAAACCACAAAGCTTTTGGACTTCAACTGATGAACATGGGGTTATCAGTTGGAGGATTGACTCGACCTTACTCATTAATATTTCGAAAGTTCCTTTTTCTATCGGCTATCAAGCGAACTAAATTTTAGTTCACATGACGTGTACTTTACTGGCTTTGCGTAACTCATTCCTAGAGACTCGGTCAAATAAGAGTTCCAGATACTTTAACATTTCTTTATATGTGACATAATAGGTATCTTGGCCGACTCCTGTTGTAATCTTGTCATTACTCGTTGAAAACATGGTGGCCAACAATTTGGCACCACCGGCATACGAGCGAATGCGAATTGTCACTTCTCTGTTGTTACGGCAGGTTTCTTTTTTGCGCCTTCACTCTATTCTATCTGGTGAAAGCCACTCATTAGGTCTACCGACTTAATGTATAGTGATTTTGATAGTGTTTAGCGAATCGAGTATCCTTTGAAAGGGGTAACAGTCAAACTCGGTCACATCGTTGACCTTGCTATAGTCCACCACCAAACGATAGGAACCGTCATGTTTATTTACTAGTAAACATGGGGCAGATCATTTTGACGATATTTGCTCCATGACACCCTGGTCCAAGTGTTTTGTCCAAGTGTTTTGTAACATTCGTCAAGCCAAGTACCTCGCCTTTGAGTGCAAACTTGTTTACTAACGTTTGTGACGTTCGGGGGCATTCTTTCCAACTACTGTCGTTCACCACTTCCTCTAGTCTCCCATGATTCGTCATATTACCAGTGTTACTGGTTGATATCGGGGCCACGGTGCACACCCTCTGCTCGGTTACTTCCGTCAGTTCTCAGATGCCTAACTAATTCCAGACAAACTCGCCAAATCGCCAAATAAATATATATATATGGAAAGATTGAACCTATAGCTATATAGCAACAAAAAATTAATTAAAAATTATTACAGCATTCTTGACACATACTGAAATGTAAAAGACGTTTAATGTTTTTCGAGGAGAAAGATAAATATAGAAAAAATACTACTTAAAGTTGCTAAAGATTTCGTTTACATGAATACGTTACAAAAGGAAAATTTCAAGGTAGCTTTATTTTAAATTAAGAAAATCCATTTACGGCTCTTAAAATGGCACTTAATCATGCAAAAATTCAAGACGCTATATATTCTTCGAGAAAACTCAGAAAAAGAGAACTCGATCGTAAAATGCCCCGGTGTGGCCTCTACTGGTTAATGGAAGTTGTAAGTAGTCTGGCATCTATATTTGGTAACAATCTGATACGCAATCCCATACATTGTGGGGAATAAATGAAGGGTGTAATTAGCACTGCAGTAAATCGAACTATTAAGATTAACTTAACCAGTAGACCACATCTGCCTGTATTGAGGCAGGACGACTCTCCATCTCATTTTAGTCGAATGGCCATTCATTTTCTATTTATTAATTTTCCATGATTCAAGTATTATCCATGGCTGACTTAATGGTACAATAGCGGACAATAGGAACGTAAAAAGTCAATTTTACGGTTAAGTGCCATTTTCTCAGTAATAAATGATTTTTTTTTTAATTAAAAAGAAACTTGCGTCATGAAATTTTAGCTGTGTATCAAATGAAACAACAAAATTAAGTTCCAAACGATTTAAGTAGTATAATACGCAAAAAACTATTTTGTTTTCTCTCGCACCTTCTTTCAAAATTTTCAACGGTTTGTGACTTATCAGGAAAATGGGCCAATATTTCAAAATATAAATGTTACCATTAGAAAGCTAAGACTTTATTATTTCTATGTATGCAGTAGCCTTGGCGATTATTTTTCTTTCGCTCTATTTTTTTATTCTTGACCCGTTTTGTCATCTCTCCCGATAACCCATGAAGATTTCTAGAAGCGTCAAACTAACGCTGAAAAATTCATTAAAAAATATTGATTAGTTTTCGAGAGAGGTGGAAACGAAGAGTAGGGTGTTGGACCTGCCTCAAAACAGGTAGGTCTCGTATCTACAGTAAAGATGAGAAATGGAATATACTGGTTAATGCCCTTAATATATTAACCTAATAACCTCACGCCCTTTTTTACCTAATTAACACAAAATCTGACTGTAGACAGTGGAAGGGTAAAATTGACACTGGGAAGACATCAGAGAGCCATCTAAAATGTCGCTTTTCACAATTGTCCATTCATCCCACCTCAACAGAATATCATCAATCGTCTGCGTTATGGATCGTGCAGGCCCTCATATTTTGCTGGAGATCTTTAAAATAATTTGAGCAAAATATATTGTTTTTTATTAATTATTCCTGTTGATGTCACCGGTCACACGCATATTAGCTAGGTGTGGCTACATGGCGTTGTCACACCATTTGCCTGTCACTACGACCTTTGGCCCTCATACACGCCTACCAAAAGCGGCCCACCTCTCTAAGTGCACACAACTTGTTAACCAGACTTAGCATTCTGATAAAGTTTTTTCTTGCGGTTCCGAATGTGTTTTCAGAATGTCCAAAATGACACTCCTTCGTACAGTTAACGGCCAAAAACCCTTTTTTTGACCCCTTTGAGAAGAATTTCCGCTCGAGTCCTGATGCCTCGAATAAGCCCACTTTCGAGCTAATCCGACATACTTCACGAAATAACATTTTTGACTTAACTAAATAACGGGTCTATGAGAAAATAAATCAAATACCCTTAAAATTTGATATGTTATAGGGTTTGGCTTCACGATCAAAGTTTTACATTACCAAAAGTGCGTACAGTTTATTCTGCCCACGTTATGGTAATTTAAAATTTCACTGTGAACACACGTAACTTTCGAGGTCCATAGCTTTAAAGAAAATAATCGCACTATATTCATTGCCATATCCCCATGAGTTTAAATTAACGTCTACAAAAAAGGTCTTTAGGGGCGTTTTAGCTATTTTTGGGGGTTAACTGTACGAAAGAGCGTAATTTTGGACATTCTGAAAACGGATTCGGAACCGCAATAAAAAACTCTATCAGACTCCTAAGTCTCGTTAACAAGTTGTTTGCACTTTACGGGGTGGGGGCGCTTTTATTTGGCGTGTCGTAGTGATTTTTTTAGAGACCTGCCGCACTCGCCTACCACAAAGATGGGAGGCGAAAGTTAAGAGATCAATAACAGATTAGTTTTAACTTTCGTATGCCAATGTGATAAATTATTGTTCCTACAAAAAAGTAATTCTTAATCCTAATAAGTAGCTCGCAATAGGAAACTGACACACGCACAATATTAGGGTTAGCCAATGTAACTATCCGTTTATTTCACATTTTGGGAAATTTCGAAATTGTCCAAAATGTCAAAAATCATGACGGTTTTAGTAGTGTTTTATTTTTAATTCAAAGACCAAGTCCTAACTCCTGTGCTACCCTCACGGAATATAACTCCTGTGCTCCCTTTTGAGCATTTCTTGCTCATGGTCAATCACTAATTGTATTTCCTCTCTGGACTTCATTTTTTAATTGTTTGACGTCTTGTTCTTGTATAAACTAAGGGTAAATAGCCATTGGGAAACATACAGTTTAGAATAAGGTAAATTGACAATTAAGCTTGCATATAACTGTAGCTTGCATTTTTACCAGCTGACGGTCAATACTAGTGAACTTTTGCAAGTTAGGTTGAAATCAACGGAATTTAATCCTCATTCGGTGCGGTATAATATCAAAGATGCCCGTTTATCTTATTTTAATCGTATAATTAACCCCCCAAACCCCTATTGTGAAGTCTTCACTTACCGTAACTTGAGAAGAATCAATTGTACGCACTTTTCGTAATGTAAAACTTTGACCGTGACTCGACTGTATGAAGGAGTATAATTTTGGACATTCTGTAATGAGTTGAAAAAACCGCCAACAAAAACTCTATCAGACTGGCTAAGTATCGTTTACCAATCAGTTGTCCCCCAGAATAGCCACTATACGGCTTAAATTTTGACTGGCATATTTAAAATAGTCGGTCAATAAGTAAAAAACTAAAAAAATTAAAGTATTATTTCCTAAGTACCTGTCGGTATTTAAATTTTTTAAGGATAGTTTTCTACTAGAGGTCGTGTCGGGCAACAATTTGGTGTGATTCGCGATTAAAAAAAAAACAATTTCCGGATTTAGGTAGCACTTCCGGTGGCACTTGCGATCTAAAAATGACCGTAAAAGATTCGAATTCCGCCTAGCCCTAACCTTCGGGTGGTAGGTAATGTTTGTGGTAGGCGAGCATGGTCTGTCCCTGTTTTTACGTTGGAATTCCTTTTGCCAACGTATTCTGAATACTGACTTTGTTTTTATGAGTTGCTTTTAGGCGTATTAAATACCAGTAAATTTAATGAGCGGCAACTGTTTGAGACTGGCAACGATTTACAACTTTCGTGCCGTATCAGTATGTTGGGTTGAAACGCGAACGGGGGTTTAATTTGGTCTGAATTTACGATGTGATAAGCTTATAATATAAATTGTCACGTCTCAAAATAGAAGTAGGCTGCTCCCTGAGCAAAATTTGGATTTTTTTCAATTTGTTGACCTTGGACGACTCTGGCTACGCTTAATATTTGTTTTTAGGCTGAAGCGACCCCAGAACAGCATGATTTGTGGCATTCGTACTTCAATGATGGTAAGATGGGAATGCCGACGCCACATTATGTTGAAATCGGGCTGGGGTGCGATATGGGAGCCAATCACATCGGCTTATTTTTCAAATTAGCTGTGTGATTGCGCTTACTCGCACTTATCATGAATATGACACGCGTACGGATATAGGATATATTTGTATTCTTAATTACATGTATCTTTTATTTAACCTCCGGGGGTTTATGGGTGACGAGCGTAGTAAAGCGCGAAGTCTAGTCCTTAACTCCTGTAAACCGTGTAACGCTTTTCAGGTTTATCGACCAGTTTTTTACTCGAAACTGAGCAAAGCTATCTCAGATTTCTCCCAGGACTACACCCAAATTCCACGCCTCATCTTATAATACCATTTTTAGACCGGAAGTACCGCCGTAAGTGCTACCTAAAAACCGGAAATTGTTTTTTTTGAGTTGAGGGTGACATAGAATTTTTCCGTGGGATACATTTTAGTCAACAAATGCTTTCAAAAAATCTAAGTGCCCCTCAAAGGACCCGCCCCGAATTCATAACACGTAACCCAGTTATAGCCAAAATTGGTATTCAAAATTATCAAAAAGTGACAAAATCACGACTTATTCACTGTTATATTTTGTTATGATTTAGAAAACATGCCACCATCCCAGAGTATGTTCACGAAAAATTCGACTCGAGACAACTGCGTAAAAACTAAAATACAAGAATAAATGTGTCCACTTCGACAATGTGCATTTCGAGGTCTATAGCTTTAAAATAAATAATCTCAGTATGTCTTCGATACTTTTATTAGATGCCCATGGGCCCAATTAATCCAGCCCAATTTAGCTCGGTGACCTGCCATGCCATATGAGTTAAAATTGATGTTTTCTTCAAAAACAGATTACTTCACGTTCTGTCTTTAGGGTTGGGGTTAACTGCACGACGCCGTGTAATTTTGGACATTCTGAGACCAGATTGGGAACCGCAAGAAAAAACTCTATCAGACTAACTAAGTGTCGTTAACCGATCAAATGCAACCCGAAGGGGTAGGGACAAGCTTGACACATGTGTAACACATGACAATTGGAAGAGTTTCACTTTTTTACTATTTATGACAGCTCTGTTTTACATATCAACATGTTGACCAGAATTTCCGGATAAAATTCTACAACACAGATTTTGACTCGCGACCCACAAGTACAACGGAAAGTGAACCGAAAAATTCTAAAATTTACGTCCAAATTTAAACCAGCTAGCCCTATGCGTTATCTCGGAAAATTAATTTCAGCCTTTACGAACTTTTTCATATTAATTGGGTTGTTTCGTGTCTCTTTTTCTAGACCTCACTCATTTTCTTATTGAAATAACATTTACAGACCCAATAGCATAATAAAACAACAAATTTTTCTAGAGATGTAATATTATTAGCGATGAGTCATGAGCATAGAATACTCGAAACGGTTCACAGGTGTTACGTTCCAAAAACGGTCCACAGGAGTTAAGGATGGGTTTTTCAATTTATATTTACTATGTATATCATGTCCTATACCACATCCTATATGTAACCTATTGGTAAATATTGCTGATTGTCGCTGATGAGCACAAAGTGGAGATTGGCCAAGAATGGGAGCGATATATGCCCTGAAAGACGACCGACAACTAAGTGGTCAGCGATACAAAAGGTTTGTACCTATCTTGGACACATCATATTACATATTTGAATGCTTTAACTGAATATCTGAATTTCATTAAAATAAAAGTTTTTGGACTAAAACTATAATGTTGCAAAATGCAGGGACATTTTGAAAATAAAAATACCATCAGATGGACAATGGCATAGTCTTTATTCGTGCGAAATTTCAGAGAACTGCATTGTATGCTTCTCTAGAAAATAGCAAACGAATAGCGTCCATCCCTTAAGAATGTAAGTTGAATCGAAGGAGATGTATGACTAAAATAGGGGTGGAGGGGGTGGGTTGGGAGATTAAAAAATTCGAGCCGAATTTCGCAATTCTATTTAGCGTGTAATAGTAAATGTATATTAGCGTGTATACCAAAGTCAGGCATACGTTATAATGTAGTCATTTATATTTTGCTTTCCTTATAATGCTGCCTCTAGAAATTAAAAATGACTAAATTATACTATATGAACATTTACTATTATACAGCTAAATAAAATTGCGAAATTCGGCTTGAATTTTTAAATCTCCCAACCCGCTCCCTCCACCCCTATTTGAGTTATACATCTTCTTCGATTCAACTTACATTCTTGAGGGATAGACACTCGTAATTTTCGTTGGCTATTTTCTAGAGAAGCATACATTGGATTTCTCTGAAATTTCGCACGAAAAAGACTATGCCATTGTCGATCTAAGGGTATTTTTATTCCTTTGATTTTAATGAAATTCAAATATTCTGCTAATTCATTTAAATATGTAATATATTGTGGCCAATATCGGTACAAAACTATTATATCGCTGACCACTTAGTTGTCGGTTGTTTTCCAGGGATATATATCGTTCCCATTATTGGCCAACCACCACATTGTGCTCAACAGCGACAATATGCAATATTTACCAATACGTTACATATAGGATATATGGCACTTTTGGTTTCTTCATTTTTGTCAGAACCGGAAGACAGTGGTGGATGAGCGAAAATAGGCTCAAGGGGCAAAATTCACTTGTAATGATTACAAGCTACTGTAAGTCCAATCTGCCTGACTATACAGGCAATCTGAACGACACAAGCAGACTGATAATTAACGAAATCTATTGAAAAGGGTATATTTGAACGCCTTTACATCCTTAGCTAAAAAGGTTGATAAAGTTCTAGTTTTATTACTCGTGTATAAAGTAAGATGCTTCTTATCCGACTGCCAAATTGCATCATTTGTACAACAACGTTTGAATCGGACAACTAGAATCTACCAATACTGATCCCCAACTACAGAAAACTGTTTATTTGTGATCGTTCTTATACCAAAATTGCAATCCTTGGTCCTTTCTCGTTTCCCCAATGTATTCCTATAAATCTGGACGATAATCATTCTATCATCATTCAATCTGTTTCCATGGGGCGATCTCCCTTGCGACACAAATGAAGGGATCAAGTATGAGCTTTTTTGGATTTTTGATACTGACACCACAGCTTCTAAACAAATTTGTTAATTTTCCAAATGTGTATTGTTGGAGATTATTAAAAAGAGTTATTCTATTTTCTTCCACATTTTGATGATGTGTTTTCTTTTGAATACGTTTCATATTCCTATGAATATATTTCGTCAGATTTCTTCCATTGGTCTTTTCATCGATGTTACATCGATCATTTACGACAAAACAAGATGTAAACCCTCTAAATGTTATTGGTAGTGGTCCCATGAGGTCGCAGGATAGCTTTTCAAATGGATTTTGGTTTTTTGGCTGAAGATTCGGTTTCTGGCGCTGACAAGTTTCACATGTTGGGAGGTGTTCTGCAATTTTATGCCTCATCTGGTACCACTCGTAGCGTCGATTCATCGTAGCCTGTGTGTTATATACTCCAGGATGTCCGACTTCATCATGATATGACTTGATGATGTCTTCCCCCAAACATTACGGAATTATTAATTTTTTCCCATGCTTGTATTGATAACTATTTCGTCGACCTCATTAACTTCCAACCTCTCTTTTTGTCTTCCAAAATTTTATTTCCCTATGTTTTGGAAAATTTGGCCATCTATCAATACGCAGATAATTTCTAACTAGTTTCAAATGTCTATCCGCTTTCTGCACTTCAATGAGTTCTGCTCGCTCGATACGAACAGCGTTCATAGTATTTGCACGAGAGAGGTAATCCGAAACACACATTTCTGACGACCTTTGCATTTCAGTCTCATACTCAAAATCTGCGACCTCGAACAGTATTCGGACAATCTTCTCATTGTTAGCCTTCAATTTATTGGCGTAAATCATGGCTTTATGATCGGTCCCCCGAGTAAATTTGCGACCCGTGAGAGAAGTTCTAATTTTCTCTAAAGATATTCTAAATGCCATGAGCTCCTTTTCCGTATGAACACTTTTCTCTGTTGTTCTGTGGTAATCCAAACATCTTGAAATACAAACATTGTATATTTTTCAAGGTATCCACCACCGAGCTAATAGTATGTCTATTTTGAAAAGATATATTTTGGTTTTAGTACCGTACCGTCCAATATGCTGTTTAATGGACCGCGTTGGACAAACACAAAAATAAACACATTTTAATGACGTGTTCTCTTTTGAATACAAATGTTCGTGTGGGTAGTCCTACTACCTACAGCCCTCATCCAATTCTGAAAAAAATGTTTACACACTGGTTAATTTATTTCAAGTTCATTTTCTGTGTGAAGACAGGTGTAGAAATGAAGACATGTGAACTTAGGAAGAAGTATTGTTGACGAACTGTTGTCAGGTCTCTCAGCCCAGAATGTTTCCGAAAGCCTGTTCGAGTAACCTACTTTCGGTATAAGGAATAATAAGGGTGCCAGGGACAATTGCCGTTGGTAATGTATGGTCCCTTTATTCCAATTTGTTTCAAAAATCATACAGTACACACCTAACCAGAGTCCCCCCCCTCTAACCGCCATATGATCGGGTAACGAATCTACCCGCCAAAAAAAGTATCAAAAGCATACTGCGATTATTTGTTTTAAAGTAATGGACCTCGAAAGTCACATTGTCGAAATGGAATTTTTTTTCCTGTATT